>CM046836.1:44655256-44740256 GCA_025618425.1 Heliocidaris tuberculata
TATTTTGAGTTGTACGGATTAGGATTCTCAAACAAACTGAACATAAAAGACCTCCTACTTACAGCGCTTAATCTATGATTAAGACTAATAGTAATTACATCGTAAAAACAACTATAGGACAATGTTACAAACCTTTTCCTCGTTTGAATATTACTTTGTTTCCTTCATAGTACTTGCATATAAAGTCATGTAAACATATCAAAGGCTCAATGCACCTGAAGATATTGAATTGAAAGCGCTTGTGAAGTTAAAAACATGCTCCTCGTGTGTGTATTCTATACGATGTTGTGAACTTTATTTTAAACACTGCATTTCTTTGGAACTTTGTTCCTGCGAACATTGTGATATACATATATATCTATATACATACATACATATATACATATATATATATATATATATATATATATATATATATATATATATATATATTATATAAGTTCTGCTTCCGAATTGTAAATGATGAGTAGTCAAAAAGTAAATAAAAATTCCGTTAAACTCAGAAGTTTTATATATATATATGTTGAAAGAAATGTCACCATGAGACGGTCGTAGCTTTTATTATCCTCCTTTATTTGTCAAGCTTTCCATCAGTGATCTTCATCAGGACTGTATAAAAACACAAAATGATGGCTGACATTTACATCGGAATATACAATTCAATTTCTTACAATTGTTAAGTATTAATCATTATAATTATAATGATACTAATACTATACTGATTATTATTATTATTATTATTATTATTATTATTATTATTATTATTATTATTATTATTATTATTGCTATTGTTCTTGCTTTCGTTATTATTTTTATCATTACTTTATTCATCATTAGTAGCAGTAGTAGTAGTGGTAGTAGTAGTAGAAGTGACCACTATGAGTGACCACCAGCGTTGTGTTCGAGGAACATTTCTTACAATATATATATATATATATATATATATATATATATATATATTCACATAGGTGTGGTTAAATTTGGAGTTGAGGCATTCAAAAGTGCTCAATGCTGAAGGGTACAGCATAATATTTGTGCTACGATTCGGCATGGAAAAGAAAAAAAGCACTACTATGGACTAGCGGGGGGCACTTTCAAGGACAGGTACAGAAACCATGTGAAATCCATGAAACATGAACAATACAGAAACGAAACTCAACTTTCCAAATACGTATGGAACCTAAAGGAATCCAATACCGAATTCACACTAACTTGGAGGATTGAAAAGAAATCCAATCTAAATCTAAGAAAAAGTGGGCTCTGCAATCTCTGCCTGGAGGAGAAGTACACTATTATCATTAACAGAGAGGCACTAAACAAAAGGTCGGAGATCATCTCAAAGTGCAGGCACCGAAAAAGGCCGCCAAGAAAGCCACCCAAGCGTGACACCGATCCATTGCAGCAAGCAGATGCACAAGCCGAGACGAGTCATCAGTCTGCCCGAAGATCGAGCGTGAAACCGACGGTAGCGGACAGGACCCAGGTACAAATATATATATATAGGGATCAGAACACTCTGTACATGCTATAATTTTGATGGTTGGAATATCTTCATCAGTTTTAAATTAACTAGCACTTAGACTGTTAGTTGGATGTTGAAATCATGCAAGTTTGTTAGATGAAATAAAATGTTTACTCTGGGTATCTTCAATTTTAGGAGATGTGTTTCCCTACATCTTCGAAATCCCTCGTCCTTTTCGGAAGAGGGAAAAACGCATGTATTTATCTACAAAAATATATAAAATTAAACCAAGTGGGTTTCAAATATCCCAATCCTTTAATTCTACTAGTACTTGCAAGCTCAAGAAAATAGCAAAATTGGTCAGAACTATTATGATGCAGTTTACTCAGACACCAAAAGAAAGAAGTGAAGAATGCCATTGTACAGAAAGTTAGAGAGAAAGAACTTTGTACTCGTAGTGGTAGAATAGTCAAACAACCAGAACGGCTTGTCTTGTAAAAATGTTTTTAAGAACACCGTTTTATCTACTACATTCAGTCTTATAATAATGCATGAATTATAATAACAGTAAATATGTTTCTTTGTTTGTACTCTCATACTCTAAGAGGGGGTCGATAGAGTCAATAATTATGATCTTATCTTACGCATTTGTACTGGTCTATTATTGGATTGGTTGGGGACAAGGATTAATTTAGAAAGGAGAGTGAACATGTATAATTAGTTACAAAGCAGTATTATTCATTTGATCATCTTATCTATGCTCATTTGTATAAAGATTATTCAGAAATGCTTATGACTGCGGTTTTTTTTTTTCATTTGTTTCATTCAAAGGTTGAATCATTTGCCAGTTGGAGTCATGGTATCAGCAAAAGGGTGTCACTTTACTGTTTTTCCCCCCTCAGCGGTGGTCTTTAGTAGATGGTTAATTTATAGTAAACAAGTGGTATTCTTAGAGATGACATGATCTACTAGATAATTCATCTCACTGCGGATATTCCTGCCAAGACACCAATAGCATTTGGCAAGATATCAACATCTTCCTACTCTCGACCCCAGGGAGGTTGATTAGAATTTCTGCCCATGCTTGAGCCCTTCCCATGGAAATATGATATTTATCCTGCGCCTTGGAATAGATTAACTAGATATACATAGATGGTTCCGTTGTTCATCAATGCGTTATCGCTACCGTTACTGTAACGTCAGTACAGATGGTTGAAATCGACCTGAATTTGGGGTATGCTTCGGTGGCTCTGGGGGCTAAACCCGAAGACTACAGTCAAGCTGACACCCTTCTAAAATGGTCTAAGTAACTTTGAGGGGTCAAATCTTATGGGTAAAATGGTGTGACTATTTCGGGACAGGCTCCTGGCCTAACTGACAACATGCGATCAGACACTTTGCTTGCGAAACACGAAATATCCTGATCTAAAACTGAACATTTTTCAAAGTAAAGCTCAATTTAGGGAAGAATGTACGCTTAAAATTAAGTTCGTCTGTGACTTTGCTTGTGTGTTATAGGGTGCGTTTATGCTTACTTTTGAAGGCAGAATGAGCGTTTTGAAACGCTCATCGTAAACGCTCATTGTAAACGCAATTCCACGGGGTACTCTTTATGCTTCCCTTCTCCAGGCGAATTCGGGCTCTGCAGCTGGATTCGCAAACCTGCATTGCACATGCTACGTTAACCCCGGGAGGGCAGGTCAAGTTGGGGCGCCCGCTTTTTCGAAACTGTTCTGCCAATGTTTCATAATATTGCTTTGTTCCTCGTCAACCCATTCAATTCATCATGTATTTCGGGTTCGGACCAAGCGAGGAGAAGGGCCCTCAATTCCTTTTCGCTGTAGTTTGAGCCCTCATTTCAACACAATGATATAAATAATATGGAAGAAGTACTAGTATTATTTTTAAAAACTGTTAGATCTTGTTCGGATGACGACATATTGCAATTTTAATTACACTCTCTATAAGCGTAAAAGCGACTCGTGAGTAGACTACTCGATGCATCCGTAAGCGCTCGTCAAAAGTAAGGCTCGCGCGGAACTAAACTCTGAGTTCGGTTCCGCACGAGCATTTTCATGTTATCCTTTATTTCCTTCATACTCATTAACTGTTGACCTATGTAATACCAGACAAAGTTCTTTGAGGTTGATTTTATACTTTCTAGCTGTACACAAATTATTTTTGCAGGTGATTTGTACACTTTAAACCCAGTCTTAACCTGCACTTTAAATCGGAGTTTAAAATAACCACATTCTGAACTCCGGTTTATCTTATACTTCAGCACAGTCTAGACTCTAAATGTGGTTTAACTTTGTACAGAAATGTAGACTGCAGCTAGCAGTAGTGTTTAACTTAGACTGGAGTTTAACTTAAAACAGAGTTCAGAATACGGACCTCTGTGAGTAATGAACGTGTAGGGTGGGAAGCGGTTACTACTCAATCCTTGAGATAATTATGAGATTTGAAATATCACAAGGCGTAGGCCTATATATCATGATGCTGAGCTATTGTCATCTTCAGCGAAAAGACACAGGATACACATCAGTGGAAAATGTGGGAGGGAGGTACCCTGACAACATTTGGAAATTTTGAGTATAGAAAGGCGTTTTACAATCAATAAATTCCCTGGTTTATTGAAGAAATCTATAGAAAAGACACTGCAGAGTTCCTCCAAATTTAAGATTAAAAACTGGAAAAATGGCATGTTTTATAATTAGACAAATTACTCAGATTTTAAACTTTACCGAGAAGAAGTTAAACGTATTTGTTTTCAAATAAGAAGAAAAAAAATGAAAAGAAAACGTTCCTCACATACCAAAATTAGGCGAAAATTAAATGTTAAATATGATCCTCAGACTTTACACGAATTTGAGCCCCTCCCCCACTCCCACACTCCCCACAAAGTGGTGTAGAGTGGGTCTTGCATTTAGGGAACAGTGCATGGTGACGGTATCCTCTTCTTTTCACGCCCCCCCCCCCTCCTCTCTCTCTCTCTCTCTCTCTCTCTCTCTCTCTCAATTTCTATTTCTTCTTTTCAAATAGTACACGCCCGGGCCACTTACAGGATTCAAAAGCTTATTGCGGAATAGCTAAAGTTTGGTGCGTTAAATTCCAGATAATTGTTCGACTGAGAAGGTATCTCCGCAGGTTTTATATCTGCACAGACTAAGAGCTGAATACAACCGCTTCGCAGTTATAATCAAGGTGAGATTCTTAGGTTCAGAGAGGGTTTTTTTTAATAATATTATTAAGATAATGACGATAAATTGTCTCGCTAATATTAGGGAATTTTTTCGATTTATTTTTTATTTTTTGCAAGTAGAAAAGAAAAGAATAATGGCAAAATAATGTTTACTTGTACGAATATCACAAGATGATAAATATTTGTTCTCTTAATATTATATTTGTGTAAAACTTTATTTCAATGCATAAAAATATCGACCATATATTCTTGATGTTTAATTTGTAATTTTTTCTGTTTTTCAAATAGTAAAACAGATCGATGGTGCAGCTTAAGTGATGTATATTACTATATAAATATTTTTTTCCTTTCATTTGGTTAATGTAATTTACAGGCATCATTCAACAAAACGACAGTATGCTTCTCTAAACAGCATCTGGTAGGCTACTGTAAATGGTTTCATAGTTTTGATTTTAAAATCTTACATCAATCTATTAAACTGAGAAGACTCTACTCATCTTTGATAACGTATCATGAAAATGTCTTTCTGAATACAACAGATGCAGAGACGTAACTACTTTGTGGCACTGGGAGGCATGTGTTTACTTCTCCAAACATTATATTTCACTGGTAAGTCTAGAGATGATTACGCATTTTTTATCATCATTAATTCTTCATAATTGCTTTCTTCTTTCTGACCTTTGTTCATCATAATAATGCTCTTAATGCAATCATTACTTTTAGTGAATTTGTGACAACTGGAATTTCGTGATTACAAATAGTGTACTATTACAAAAAAATCTTCTCGGTTTTAAAAGTAACCCACTCGTTTAGATATAAAGTTATTTATGTTTAGAAATTTAAATTTCTAACGCTTTTCAGCATCCACGGGTGCTTATACCCTTTGTCACAGAACTTAGTGCAATGCAGGTACCAGCCCATATCGCGCGTGTACATTCATTTCAAGGTGTGGGTGTGAAACAGTTTTGATGGAGCGTCAGCTGCCAGCGAGCTGCAATTGAGCTTGGGCGAGAGCTCACACTCGTAGTGGTTTCACATGATCTTGTGTAACCTTTTTTCCCCGCCATCGGCTTTGTGAAAAAATCATTGGTTTTCTTTTTAGTCAGTCATCAGGTCTAACTATGTCAAGTGCCAAAAAAAAAATTCAAGGTCATCAGGTCATCGTGACGTCATCCAGGGGCCATTTTGTGAAAATGAACTTATATTCATATCTTCATAACGGAAAAGTCATTTCTCATTCATAATTGAAGTATTCACATTATTGTTCAGAATCTCAATAAAGAAGATTATGATTGATTAAATTTCAGTAATTAATGTAATTGCGATTTTTTTTCCTTATCAAGTTTCAAGCTATTTCATGATTTTTATTTTAATTTCGTTATATGTTTCACTTTATATGTTCTCAGTTTACGTGCATTTATGTTTTCTTATTCATACACAACTAAGATTATAAGTAGCCCAACGCTTGCCTTCTATAATTTCAGGAATAATAATGATAATATTAATAATTATTATTATTAATATCAGGAACTGTTGTATTAATATGAACCGGAGTAATGAAATAGCATTTTTATTGATTTTATTGTATTTATAATCAATTTGAAGTGCAATATTTAAAACGATTCATGTACATTTTTCTTTCAGTTTTTGTTTCTTGACAATTCATTGACATGCACTTTACCTTTTCATGTAATCTTTTCAGTATAATTAATGTAAATTTGTAAACTTTGTATGTATCAATCTCCGGACTGTTTTTAAAAGGTATTGTTTTTTTTATCAATAAACCGAAATTAATTCAGTACATTAACGAAAAAAGGTCCCTTCCATGGGAGGAGAGGACCCCCCCCCCCCCCCCTCGAATTGACGCGCTCCACAGAGAGAGAGAGAGAGAGAGAGATCCTCCCGTTTCTTCACTTCTTTGTGGAGACCCTAATCCTTAGCCTTTATCTAAGTTCCAACAATCGTCCATTTTGGGGAGGGGAAAGTTGCGCGGGGAGGAGGGATTGTCGTAGGGGGTAGTTGTGCTGGAAATTAGTTGTAGGGGGTAGTTGTCCGGATGCGGGCTTGGAAATTGCCGTGATGAATTTGTTTTGTTTTTATTTTGGGGTGGAATATCAAGCCCTCGTAGCCTTGGAGTGGTTCAGGAGCTACCTCACTGGAAGAAAGCAATTTACATGTATAAACAATATCAAATCTTCATCTAAGACCATTAAATGTGGTGTTCCGCAGGGTTCTCTTTTAGGTCCGCTCCTTTTTATTTTATACATCAATGATTTCAAAAGATCTTCCAGTATCTTATCATTTATACTATTTGCCGACGACTCGAATATTTTCCTTTCGGAACGCGATCCTGTAACTCTCCTCAATAAAATAAATACTGAATTAGTTCATGTACAAGATTGGATAAGAGCAAACAAATTATCTTTAAACATTAATAAAACACATTATATGATTTTTAGTAATTCTATTGATTCTCTTCCAGGTTCTATACATCTTAATGGAAATGATCTTCAAAGGGTTCAACATACTAAGTTTCTTGGGATTTTAATTGATGACAGACTATCTTGGAAATTTCATATTGACTATTTGTGCAGACTGGTGTCTAGAAATATTGGAGTGATTAACAAATTAAAACATATTTTTCCATCTCAAATATTATTGTCACTTTACACGACACTTATTTATCCCTATCTAACATATGGAATTTTAGCGTGGGGTAACTCCTCTAAGGTTCTCAATAAAAGAATATTAATTTTGCAAAAACGAATCTTAAGAATAATACACAATGTTCACTTTCGCTCTCATACTGATATTTTGTTCTTCAATAACAAACTTCTGAAAATAGATGATCTCTATAATTGGCATTTAGGAATTTTCATGTTCCAGCTATCACAAAATACCTTGCCCTCCCCTCTCATGTCCATTTTTACCAAAAATTGTGAAATTCATTCGTATCCCACAAGACAATCGAACCAGTATCATTCCCCGCTTTTGCGGACATCTCTTGCCCAGAAAACTATAGTCTTTACTGGACCCACGTACTGGAATGAAATTGACCCATCTCTTAAACTGATTTCTAGGCTTTCCCCCTTCAAAAAACATCTAAAACATTTGATTCTAAAATCGTACACTTGATTCTTATTTGACACGTGGAACCCTTTGTCAATATCCATGCCTTTTGTTTATTCTCCTTTTTCCTTCTCTCTTCCCTTATGCTCTCTCTCTTTCTCCTTCTCCCTTCGACCTTTTGTTTTTCCTTCTTTTTCCCCCTTTTTTGTAGCCTTGTTTTCTTTTATTTATTTTATACTTTAATCCTATATATTTTTTTTTAAAGGCAATGTGCAATGCTCCATATTTTGGATGTACAAATTCATTCTGATTCTATAACTCTCAAATGTACTTAATCACCGAGGGACTATGTTTGACAAGCTCTGCTTCTTTTAGTTCCTCATTTCTCATGTTTTCTTATTATCTCTTGTATAATCATGTCAGGTTTCGTACATGTACTTGATATTTATTGCCAACTTATTTCCATTGTTGTATACTATTGTTATGTTTACATTGTACTGTTTTGTTTTGTTTTATGGACACATGAGAAATAAAAACGCTTGAATTGAAAATTGAATTGAAATATTTTCATAGTACTTGATGTTAGTAACGTACAATAATTTATCGGCATCTACCGTTCCAACAGTGTGCCCCTGTTTATGGCCATGGACGTAGGAATGGAGTATGCCCTCCCACGGTTGGGGGAGTTAAAGTCACCTTTCAGAGCATTTGAGTGTGGTTTCATGGGAATTACTAACTTGCTTAATTTCATTATTTTCTTTTAAATCTTGATTTCGGTCTTCCTTATTATAATGTTTAAAAAAATCATAACAAAAATTATGACCATGTTGATCAATTGTGATCCTATGAATAATAATCATCATAGTCATCTTCATCCTCCTCCTCCTGATCATATTTGATCATGTCATTTATTGAAGGTGAATTATTGGGGGATGATGATACAGGCCATCCCCCTCCTGAACTATTTGGGGAATATATCACACATCCTCTCCCTCCTGGGATCGACACCAATGCTTCCATATATCATTTGAAATATAAATTCTATTACTAGAACCTTCGTTTATGAACTCCCCTCTTGAAAAAAGTGCAGGGAATACATGTATGTATCGTATCTGGACAACTACCCCCTGGACAACTACCCCCGGGCAACTACCCACCGGACAACTACCACCTTAAGTCAACTACCCCCTATGACAACTACCCCCAGGACAACGGTTACGTCTCGTTTTTCAGAAGGTTCATTATTCCGACGGTTCGTAATTCCCAAAATGAAATAGGGTTCGTGATTCCGAAAATGGAAAAGGGTTCCTATTTCCGAAGGTTCGTAATTCCGAAAAGTTATGTAGGGCTCTACTGCATTTTCCGAAATACGAACCTTCGGAATTATGAACCCCTTTTTCATTTTCGGAATTGCGAACCCTATTTCTTTTTCGAATTTACGAACCTTCGGATAACGTACCTTCGGGTTAATGCACCAAATGTTCGGAACTTCGGAATTATGAACCCTATTTAATTTTCGGAATTATGAACCCCCTGCTATGGGAAATTTGTGTTTCGGGATGACGAACCGTCGGAAAAACGAACCTTCGGAAAAACGAGTACAACAAAAAACAAAACAACTACCCCCTCCAGGACATCTCTTCCTTGTGTTCATTTATATTTTCATCCTTTTATCTTTTCTTCTGTCCTAAACTTGCTTTATCTTTCTGAATTTGTTTTCCCTAAATTTCCTTATGCTGTTCCTTGTTTTAGTATCATTTTATCTTTTTCTTTCCTTCCCCCCCCCCTTCATCTTTACTTCTATCCCTCCCTACGTCTCTCTTTATTTCCTTCTTTCTCTTTTCATTCTTTCTTTACTTATGTTATTCTTTGCTTTGGGCTTTCTTTCATCTTCTCTTTCTGTATTTTCTTATGTTATTCTTTGTTTTGAACTTTCTTCATCTTCTCTTGTTGTCTTTCTTCATGTTATTTTTTGTATTGATCTCTCTTTGTTCTTCTCTTTCTGTATTTTGATCTTTCTTGGATCTTCTCTTTTTGTTTTTCCATATATTATTCTTTTTCATTTCTTTATCTTCTCTTCCTGTCTTTCCCTTATGTTATTCTTTGTTTTATCCTCCCATCATCTTGCCTTTTTTTTTCTCCTTTTTGTTTCCTTTATTTTTTCCTTCTTTCATCTCTTTCATCTTTTGTTCTACCCTACCCCGTGTTATTTCTGCATTATTCTCCATTCATCTCCTCTTTTGATCTTTCCTTTATCTCTTATTCTTTGTTTCTTCCTTTTATCATCTTCTCTATTCTGTTTTTCTTATTCTAGCATTTTCATCTCTCCCTTCTTTTATGTTTTCAGTATTTTTCTCTTATTTCTTCCTTTATCAGTTTGTATGATTTTGTTTTATATTTCTTTTCTAATTTTCTCCAGAAGGGCGCAGTTTTTGCGAAGAAACCTGCCATAAATTGTGAAGTCATTTAAACCTAACTGAGATCTAGGATGCGTTCATAGGCGCCGGAAGTGGGGGGGGGGCGGACGCCCCCATACAAAAAGTGGGGGGGGGACGCATATTCGCCCCCAAAGCCCCCCTCAAAAAACCAGCAGTAAAGGAGTAATAAAGCTTTGTTTTTAAACTAAAAAGGAAATGAAAGAAATAAAACCTTAATTGAATCACATAAAGAACGATATTTAAATAAAAGAAAAGGAGAGTAAAATGGAATTAAATTTCCTACACGTTCCGCGTGCGCCCTTCTTTATCAATGGAGAATTTGATAATAACGCGATACGCGCATATCGTGCGAAAAGTAGGCCTACTTTTTTGTCACGTTCTTTTGTTCGCAGCATGTAAGTTGTTAACAAGATTTTGGTCTGTAAGGTAAGCTCCTCTTTTGTTTAGCGCCTCTATTTACGCTTTTATGCCATTTACCGAATATTTGATTATCTATTTGTTTGTTTACGTGTACTGATGAAGATTTTTTTTCATATTGGTAAAGGACAACATAATAGTTCCAATATGACGTCAGCTCGACTTAATGTAGGCCTACATCATACGGTCATGGATATTTTAAAAGAAATCGTTTAGAGATGGAGCTTCCGGGGCAGAGGAAGCGGGTGGCATAGTGGTCCTCCAGCCCACTTTATTAAACTCGTGAAAACCTTCCATTATGAATAGCGACCCTCTTCTTCGATTATGAATAGCGACCCTCTTCTCCGATTATGAATAGCGACTTTCTTCTTCGATTATGAATAGCGACCCTCTTCTCCTATTATGAATAGCGACCCTTATGACTTATTATGAATAGCAGTCCTTATGATTAACGACCTTGATTTGGTATTATGAATAACAACCCTCTATCTGTATTATGTATAGCGACCCTTATGACTTAGGCCTATTATGAATAGCGGTCCTGATGAGCAATGACCCTTTTCTTCTATTATGAATAGTGACCCTCTTCTACTATTATCAATAGCAATCCCTTTGAATAATGGTCCTTATGAGTTTATGAATAGTGACCCTCTTTTTGCTTTATGAATAACGACCCTTCAGGTATAGGAAATTACACGTTATGAATAGCGGTTCTTATGAACCACTGGTCCTTATGAATAGCGGTCCTTATGACTAGCATGGTTACCCCAAAAAAAGTAATTCCCCTCTTCATCAAAATGGCGTAACTTTTTAACGAAAGGGTTTTGAGCAAAATAACTTGGCAGGATGTTCCTGAACTTATATGAGATTGATCCATTGAGTCATGCATGAGGCAAAATTGTCATTTTTTAAAAGTCACAAGGGTCATTTTGTCTATTCTGTGAAACGAGATTTTAGCGAATTCGATTTCTGGTGGATATTCACTGGCGTAGACAGCGGGGGCACAAGGAGGCACTGCCCCCCCCCCCCCTATTTAGCCCCTTAAAAAAAGCGAGAGCGAAAAAGCGGGGGAAGTGAGAGAAAAAAAAAACCAAAAGGGCGCTAAAACTTCAAAGTTTTCGCGCTTTGCGCGGGAAGGGGGAAATAACTCCCCCTCCCTGCACCCACCTCACCCCTCCCACCTGGGGAGCACAACTGCCCCCTAAAATGAAATCCTGGCTAATAAAGCGGTTGGATGCTTCACGTCTGCCGCCCCCCCCCCCCCCATTGAAAAATCCTGGCTACGCCAGTGTGCATATTTATGTGTTGTTGTTGTTTATTATACATCGTTCGACCCCCTCACACCTATCCGTACACTTTTCTCATTATTATGGTTGGGTGAGCACAATTTTAAAAGAAATTCAACCCTCGTGAATTTGAAATTGCAAAATCCATTCAGCTTATCGATAAACTCCAGATATTTTTACCAAAATGTATCATCACACGTTGTGTAAACATAAGAGGTTGTCATCGTGTCATGGTTGAGTGAGCACACTTTAAAGATACAGCATAAAAATGACCCTTGTGACTTTTGAAAAGTGACATTGTTGCCTTTAATGTTTGCCCACTCATGCATGACTCGATGGATCAATCTCATTTTTACTGGGAAGTTAGTCAATAAGAGTAAAAACACTCTTGCCAAGTTATTTTCTCACTACCTTTTCGTTAAGGAGTTACGCCAATTTGATTAAGGGGGGGTTACTTTTTTTGTTGTGTTTAGTTGGGGGCTATTTTGAAAATTATTGAAAATTGACCTTTTTTCTTGAAGTGGGCACGTAAACCTTTTTCCTGAAATATTTCTGCCGCGAAACATTGAAATCTGAAATTTTCGTAGCACATTACGATAAGGTTTTTTTAAAAAGTGATTTTGGGCTGTGTATAAATGAAAAGTGCCCTGATGGTGGCCATTTTGAAGACTGGCCGCCATGGCCCTCATCTTAGACTCTCCACATCTAAATCTGTACACGATATATATATATATATATATATATATATATATATCTCCACAAACATGCCAAATTTGGCGTTTCTGTCACAAAACGCATCACGTGTGGGGGTTTATTTGGAAATTATTGAAAATAACCCCTTTTTCTTTAAATGAGCACCAAAACCACTTGTCCTAAAGTATTTTGACCCCGAAACATTAACATTTGAATTCTACATATAAATTTACCTCAAATTGAATTTTCACTTGTGATTTTGGACTGTGTTCAAATAAAAAGTGCCCTGATGGCGGCCATTTATAATGATTGCCCCACGGCCCCCATGGGCCGAAATCACGATATCTCCACATCTAAATTTACTTATACCTGTGGGCCATTTAAGTTTGGTGTTTTTATCACAAAATGCACAATTGATCGGCTATGCCGCTCCCCTATTATGCTTGATTGGGTGCTTCATTGGAATCAAAAGGGGGATTTTGAATTATTAGACATGTAGAATAGGGACGAACGTTTAGATTAAAAGACAATTTTTATTTTTTAAAAAAGATCACCACTATTTTATGTCTGTATTTGGTAACTGGTGTGGGTCGATTGTGTAATATTTCTATGCATTGTAGGTCATGTGAGGGGTTCTACAAAGAAAGCTGATGATGTATTGCAAGTGGAGGATAACCCCTGCCGTGTAATCAGCGTCAATGAAAAAATTATGCCTACCGTGCCGGAGTACATGCCCTCGTTTCCCGTCACATTGAAGGGCATCAAACGACACTTCGTTTGCAAATTATCTGGTGAGTTTTTGGTTTGCAATATTCAGGCAACCGGCATCTCATATTCGTCAGTGATTTTATCTATCTGAAATTTTTGTAACTATTCAGAATATATATATATATATATATATATATATATATATATATATATATATATATATATGACAAAAATACTATAAGGTTTTGCAAGAAAAAAAAATATTAGGCCAACAAAAAAAAGGGCCCCTCTGACGAAATAGTGTCCGAACACCTCTATGATCATTGTATGTTGATCAAATTTGTACAATGATTTGTACAATTATAAGAACGAGGGCTAGACATAGGAAACTAATACTTGGTTAAGATTGTTATTAGTTAACTGAGAACAAGGGCGTACTGGTGGGGGGATTGGGGGCTGCAGCCCCCCCCCAAAAAAAAAAAAGGTTCCACGCCAAAAAAAAAAAAAATCCCCCCCCCCGCTATCTTCACCCATGACTCCAGCGTATGGTTAGACTCTATCAATTCCTCAACGGATTAACGCGCCTAGCAGGTATTGCCCCTGAAACTGAAAGAATGAATTTTGTGGCAAACTTTATTAGCACATTATTAACAAATTAAGCTTGATCTAGATCTAGTTAAAGTCTGCATCTAGACAGAAAAATCAGTCTGGTTGGGGTTTTAAAATATATTTTTACTTAAGACTCTCCTCTCGCTGAGCAGATCCCGGAAGAAAAAAAACAGACGTAGAATTTACTCAAATATACGGTTAGATGAATTTACCATCAAATAAAAATGACGGTATGTAGGCCTAAACTGTTTCCAATCTTGAAATAAGCAAACAAGTAAGGCATGCAGCCGTTTTAGAATTCAAATGTATGTGGAATCTACTCAAATATACGGTGATGGAAGATGAATCTACCATCAAATGTTAACTGTAGTATTTTTTAAAAAGTGATGATACGTAAACTGTTTACTATCTTGAAATAATCAGCTCAGTAAGGCATTTACTGCTGGACTCCTCCACTGGAGTTCAGCAAGCCAAGCCTTAAAACATCCCAGCCTCAGAGTGCGTGCGCTGTTGTGACAGAGTTCCAGCTTTGTATAGAAAAGAATGTCATCATTTTTAAACTATTAAATAGACACAAAGTCCACAAAATTAATACTATACTGTAACATGTTTTCTGTTGTCAACAATGTCACTCACGTCCAAAGTTAACCTTGGAAATCTCGAATCAAGCAGCTTAGTTAAGGCCACCGCACACCTTACGATCGGTCTGCGATCCGATTTCAGAAGAAAATGTATAATATCATTTGACAAATCATTTAAAAACGAAAAGTACTGTTTAATGAGGGTCTGAATAGTCATACAGATAGTAAAAATTGATATACGGCTTTCGCCGAGTTTTCTAGTCGGTGGAATGGCCAAATCGGCTCCGAGTCGTAGTGACGTCACAAAAATCGTACGACTGCCTACGATTTGAAACTAATTTTGCCCTTATTCCCTGTAGAAAGCTGACAGCTCACCAAAACCCTATATTTAGTATTCATATTTTTTCAGAACCTGAATAGGGTAGATTTCATTTGTTAAAATGCCAATATTTAATGCCATAGCGATTTATTTCACAAATCGGATCGCAGACTGATCGTAAGGTGTGCGGTGGCCTTAAGGCATTTACTGCAGGTGTCCTACCACGGAGTTCATGCAGCCAAGGCTGCAGTGCTGGTACTGCCCTCAGAGTGCAGCGCCGCCCTGACGGAGTCCTGCTAGAAAGAGAAGAATTTCATCAGTTGTGAACTACATACAGAGAAAATAGGGAGAAACAAAGTCCATAAAATCAACCTTAGAATGTATGAGTTAGACCGTAGATTACCGTAGTCATCTCATGTTGAGTGTGGCACACACATTGTATGATCCGACTTCTGATCCGACTGATTTTTGATCGGATCGCATATGAAAAACGTCTGTACACAATTTGTCAACACATAATCCGATCCCCCTGGCTAGGACCCGTGGAATTTTTTCCACGGGTATTGCTACTAGTCCCTATGAAAAGGCCATAATAATAATAATAATAATCACGCACAATTGTTATTTGCATGGCTGGCCGGTCGCGACGTACAATCGAGATGCGCGTATGCGTACCGCCAGGACGTACCAACTTAAGACGCGATGAAATGCGGCCATGGCAAGGACTCTGATGCGCACACTGACACGTGCATTATACTTTTTTGACTGCGCATAATGGGATGTCATAAAGGAAAGCAAATGGCGGCCTCTTGACTGTGCGATTCTTTGCATTTTGATGGGGTTTGTAACCATTTTGGGGATTTTATATTCAATATTGTTGACCCATTTTATAAAACAAATAATTCATGTTTTGTGGCTCGATCATTAGTGATATGCACTGCACTCAGTTAAGTCACAATGAGACGGATAATGAACTCGACAAGTCTCGTTCATTATCCCATTGTGACTTAACATTCGTGCATTGCATATTCACTAATGCACTCGCAAACATGCATTATTTGTATACATACATTATGAGTACTGCCCCGAGCATGCTGAGGGAAAAGACGGTAAAGAAAAAACCCCCCGAAAATTATGATATTTTCGGGTATAACAAATAGGAGAGTTTGCGTGAATACGTCACTATCTACACACCAAATTGCCAATATGAGATTCGCATAGATTCATTCAGGGGCGTAGATAGCGGGGGATGGAGGGTGCATCCCCCCCCCCCCTGCGCTTTTCGAAGTGGATGGGGGGGATGGTGTGTACAATTATCCCCCCCCCCCCCAGCTTTCAGGGGGGAAATGAGGAAAAATTATATTTATCTAAAATTCTTTCTTCGTTTTCATATTAATGAGTACATTTTCTTTGGTAATAGAATCATTGGCGTAGACATATATATTATACAAATATTCAATGTTTATGAGTGCGATGGTTCCGAATATTACATGAGCGTGCAAGTTGAACCGTTCTATTCAACGACGCGAAGCGGAGTTGAATTGAACGGTTCAACTTGCACCGAATGTAATATTCGAACAGTCGCACGAATGAAAACATTGAATATTTGTTTTATACAACACACGATATACGATAGAAACCGGGCTAAATGGACTAAATGAAACCGAGATAGGCCTAGGTCTGGACGAGGTCTTATTTTGCTTACACGGTTCAACTTGCACCGAATGTAATATTCGAACCGACCGCACGAATGAAAACATTGAATATTTGTTACAACACACGATATACGATAGGAATAAGACTAAATCAATGGACTAATGAAACCAAGATAGATCTAACGTTAGGCCTACATGAAGGTCTGGACGAGGTCTTATTTTGCTTACCTTTCGTACGTCAATAGAAGGCTTTCCCGGTGTTCCAATATTTAATAAGGTCTACATGTAAGTTAGTTCCACATTGCAAATTCCAGATGGAAATCCATTAATATCTTAGTCACTAGTCACGAATCAGAAACTTCTAGTTTGTGTAAAAGTTCACTGTTCAAAACTTAGTAATATTCCGAAATTTGTAAAAACTCTTGCAACAATAAAATAGTGCAGGAAAGAGTTCAGATGATACCACGTTAAACTTTGCAAAACACTTAACAGCTGAACGTATTTACATTGTAAAAATACTGTGCGAACATGCAGTGATGCGCATGTGTATAGTATATATGAGCTGGCAGCGCAAAGGGTACGTATGCGCATGCAGTTAAGTACGTGCCCTGGTACGTGCAGTACGCAAGTTCAGTGTGTCCTGGGTTCTATTGCACGGTTGGTTTTGAGCGTGCAATAGATGCACTATTGCACGGCTGGTTTTGTGTCAGCGTGCAACAGCTGTTTCTTCTGAATATCATGTGACCCACATTCATCCAATCAGGTGTCAAGGATCTACGTATGTGTTGTATAAATATATATATATATATATATATATATATATATATGTATATATATATATATATATATATATATATTTATACATTTATATGTTCGAGGAACATTTCTTACAATATATATATATATATATATATATATATATATATATATATACTCACACACACTCGCACACACACATTTATATATATATATATATATATATATATATATATATATATATATATATATATATATATATATACATATAGTGTAGGGTGAGGGTGGGTAAACACGTATATGGTTTTTCTCTTTATATGTCCAAGATACAACTTTAGCATCATGCTTTGCAGTTTTGTACTATGATTTGAATATTGAGCGAGCGAGCAAAAAGATATTCAAAAGTTTGTGAGGTCGCAATTACATTGTGATATAAAAACGGGGAAACACAATGCTGATGGGGTTTCATTTGAAAGATTTCACAATGAAAATCTATTTAATAAGCTATATTTCTAATATGAGCGAGCGTAGCGAGCGAGCATTTGGGAGTATTGGCTCTAAGTCACATTGGATTAGGTGCACATGTTATGGAAAAGGGAAACGTGGTAATTATCATGGGAGAAGGGACACTTCAAATATTAGAAAAATAAATGAATGTGTAGAAAAGGTAGAAAAGGCAGTTTATCAGAGGTGAAAAGAGGCACTAATCACACCTGAAAAGGGGCATTTATAACAACGGGAAAATGTTCTTATATAAGGTAGAAAAATTAAATCAGTGTCTGTATAATACAAAGAAAAAAATTACTTGTTACATTAAAAGGAATAAAAGGGATTAAAAGGGAAAAATGCTCTCATTGAAAAAGGAGCATTTATCAAAGGTAAGGTGAGGGATGAGGTGTAATTATCAAAATGGGCACTTATAAGAATATGGAACAGGAACTTATTCGAACGAAAAATGGGGGTACTTATCTGAAGACAAAGGGAAAAGTAGGGGCACTTACCCACATGCAACGCCTAGTATCTTTTTTTCTGTCAGGATTTGCGCCACTGACAAGAGATTGAGCGTGAAGAGGCCTCGTTTTGGAGACTTTGAGAGAGACTACAACTTTAAGACTTGTATTTTCTCAAAGTTTCACCTTACTTTATTTCAGCAAAAGAAAATTTTAGCAATGATAATTTCCTAAATTCTAACACCTACCCTGCCGAGTCTTGAACTCGTAATTCTTTCACAACAAGCACAACGTGGATCCGAATGCGCCACACGAGGAACTGCGAGATTGGTTCGCTCATTTTATTTTATCGCTAAAATTTGTTTTTCATGAATATTCATGCCGACTAGTCTTGACGGAATAAACCCTATTGTCATCCCTCTTGACGCTCAAATATTGCCCTCTCTCGTCGGGTGGTGCAAGTCCTGACAAAAAAAAATATAGCCACCCGGAGCGGTGCTTCTGACTGGGCCTACATGTTATGATTGTCATTTCATAATTCTTCTATGTATAGTTGGGTGATGATGACACAGGTCATCATCCTCGATAAATATTCCACCACATTCGATTCCTGTGACTATATTTTCATTTCACTTTTGCAGAATTGCATTATAAAGGAAAGTTACCGACTGAGCCCTCTAAAACCAGAATAATTACATGTACTTTTAATCTAAATAATTTTTCTGCTTCATGGCTTTGAAAAAAAAAAATCACCTCTAAATATATTTGGGAATGGTAACACATGCAGGACACCGCTCCCCCCCCCCCCCCCACTTCAATTTTTTTTTTAAATTGTATACCTCCATATCCCTCTTCCAGATCAACACCCATGTTATATAATTTGAAGTAGATGGTTTTCACTTTCTAGTGGTGTAAAAATATACCGGGAAAAATCAGAAGCAACGACAGAATTGTAGATAAATATTAATAAATTCATATAAATCTACAGTATTGTAAATAATATATTAAAATAAAGAAATATATAAATTTGAATAATATTAATAGATATAATATTATATCAAATTATATTTATCTACAACATAATATAGATATGTATATTTTCCACCATTCTTTTTTTTGTGTGTGTGTGGGGTGAAACCTGGGGGGATGTTTCTACACACCACCCCCCCCCCCCCACTCGAAAAGTTTGGGGGATGCATACCCTCCCCCCCCCCCATCCCCCCGCCGCTATCTACGCCCCTGCATAGAATTATTTGATATAATTAACTTAACTGATATATATATAAATATAATTGAGCATCTGAGGTCCATTAAACTCAAGACGCCAGGACTACCGGTCGCGCAGCATTTTAACATGCCTGGTCACAACATCAGCGATTTTAAGATCTGCGGAGTACAGACGAAGACCGCAGGATACGAGAGGAACGGTTACCGGCTGGGCCGCCTACAGTCACATGGACTGTTCATTTCATTCCTTTCCCAGTTCTTAGACATTTTGGTCCGTATTCTCGAAAGGCGCCTAACTTAAGCCCCCGCCTAAGTGTGTAGATTTAGGCCACTGAATTCTGGAGAGCCAAATGTCACCCTCTTTCAATCCTACAAAATCACCATAGTTCTGGACTAAATACAAAAACAGAAACTGATAGAATTGATTTCTGATGCTCATTTTATGCCAGAAATAATTTTGTTTCTTTATTTTGTTACATAGATATAGTAATTTATACAGGACTTAGGGGTTGACGAATGGCCTTCCGTAAATCAGTGGCCTAAGTTAAGCCAGGCTTTGTGACGTATTCATTCATTGTGACGTATATGTACTGCCCTGGAAAAAAATTATTAGACCAGCTGCATTTGCAGGCATACAGGTAGTGTTAAGACCATTGTCCATGGGACTAGGAAAATGATTATTAACAGCTAATTCATTATTAATGGACTACTCCTCCCCATTACAATTAGCTTTGTGACAATTACCCCAGGACAATTACCCCTAAGACCCCGTTCTCACTCACTTTTGAAAGTGGTCTTAGTTAGACCGCTCCAGAGGAACGGGTCTTGAGGAACGGTTTGCTAGCGTTCACACTCCGAGCAGTTTTTCTCGCTCAAACCGCTCCACGATTCAAAGTGGCCTTGTTGCTATGGCAGCTCAGTTCAGCGGGTCAAATTTTTCGCGCGGAATACAAACTGATGTACCGTAGCGTGCCTGCCGGCTGCCCGATCGATTGCTTTTGCTTTGTTTTGTGCGCGGAACGTCACTGGCTCACTTCCGGTTGAAGTACGCTTTCGTTCACATTGCACGTTTAGAGCGGTCCATACCGCTCTTAATAAGACCCGTTCCTCAAGACCACCTCCCCGAGGTGGTCTTCTGGAGCGGTCCAGAAGACCACTTCCTGGACCACTTTGACCGTTCACACTCACCTAAGAACCGTTCCTGAGGAACGGGTCTTAGATAGACCGCTCCAAAAGTCCACTTTCAAAGTGAGTGAGAACGGGGTCAAAGACGACTACGGCAAGGACAAACTGCCCCGGACAAATTTCCCCAGAATTCCCCCCCCCCCAATTTTCCTATGAGAAAGGGTTTTTGACAACATAATAGAAAATAAATGTCTGAGAAAATGAATTTCAAGTGTTACTTGCCTTGGTTTAAGCACTATGGCCTACTCATGGTTCTACTGAGAACATTTGAAGTGACCTACAAATTGAAGACAATAGAAAAGTGAAGTTAAGGAAAAAGAAAAGATTCTAGCTAGATGAATGAGCTGATGTGAAGAGAAAAAATGCAACCCCCTATGGAAAGCATGCTACAAGGCATGGCTGCTATCTTCTAATGTACATGTAGAAATTTTCCACCAAGAACGGAACAAACTGCCTCTAGAGATGTAAGCATGGCTTAACAAGAAAATCTGGTATACCTCCTGGACGATTATCCCAGAGACCATTACTGTCAGAACATTTTTTTCGAAACCTTTCTACCCCTGGAGAATATCCCCAGGACAATTATCCTCTAGTATCCATTCTGTTAGTTTAATCCATTCGGGAGTGCACGCCTTTATGCTTTTAGATCTAATTGTTCTTTTGGGGATAATAGTCCGGGGGGGGTAATTGTCCGAGGGGTTAGTTATTGTAGAGGGTGGTTGTTTTGTTTTAGGGAGTAGTCATCCAATCATTATGACTTAGCAAGAAGAAATCAATTTGAAAGTTCAATTACTGACGTAGTCAAGACTTCCCACATAAGCCTTTAAAAGGAGTTGGTCTATTTTTTTTTTTCCACGGCTTGTATATATTTTGCGCTTTAGTGCATTTGATGTATGCGTATGCATATTTGACGCATCTTTGTTTTATAGGATGATGTTAATGGCCCGTATTCTCGAAAGCATAAATCAAGCGCACTTATACCACGAAATCTGCATAAACCATGGTCTCAATTGAGTCCGCTTTCGAGAAAACGGGCCATTGTGTTTCATTCAAAGATATTATCATACTTGATAAAGCCTAAGGGCGAGAATTCGTTTTTTTAATTGTTTACGGAGTGTCTTCATTTATTGTCTTGCGATATATATATATATATATATATATATATATATATATATATATATATATATATATGGCTCTGTTTCAGATCAGTGGTATATATAGGTGGACAAAATGACCAAATTTCAGAATTATGTTTTTCACTTTGAAACCTTTGCAGGAATGTTGCCTGGGGTTCAAATTATAAGAAAAAGTAGTGGCCGAGCATAAACATCTTTACTTTGATTGGTAGAAGGCAGCAAACCTTAGAAAAACTGAATTTGCAATTGAATTATCTACTTCAAAGTAGAGTCCTGAGGTCAGTCGAAGAGTAACTTTTTGAATTGTTCATTATTGTTCCATCCTGGTGATCCTGAAGAGCTTGGCGTACAGCTGCGATGTTGCCCGCTGATCTTCCAGTTCTTCTCCGCCCAGACCTTCCTTGATTCTGGTTATGACTGGACCCTGTTTCCCGATATTTCCTCATATTAAGGTAGACTGCTGCGCGTGTTGGGCATCTTACATTCGGAAAGACTTGCCGGAACCTCCGAAGGACAACAGTAACACTGTTATTGCGATGGTATTCTGTTACCATAAAAGAACGCTGCTGTGGTGAAAACTGAGGCCTCTCCTTCTTTGGCTGTCAGTCCAAGATGAATGATGACTGAGCTACAACTTACAGCTCTTGATTTATTCTTAATCCAGTAATGTGCCATTTCCATGTTACACACTGTTATTTTTTACATCTGTGACTTTGAAAAAACACCTTCAATTGATATTGAAGAATTATACCCCACATTTCAATTATTGTAAGATTAGTTGAACATTTCATTGATTTACTTAATACCCAGGTGGGGATTATGTAAACTGAATATTCAAATACGGTTTGTTGAAAAAAAAGGAATGTCACAGATGTTGGCTACTTATTCTTCAGGTCAATGGGTAATAGGAACAAGTCCAGATTTGGGAAATGATAGAATTCGGGATAAGGGAAGGTGGTCTGGATATTTTGGAGTGGAGACCAATGCATATGAATTGTCAGGATATGCACTAGCACAACCAGGAAGCGAGAGAGAGAGGGGGGGGGGGGCATAATGTCCTCTCCGACCCTTATCCCATCTACCCAACAAAGTCCTACCCTATCTCACCTCCCCTGCAACATGTACCATCACACCCATCCTGACTCCCATGAACACACCACTGAGTCTACCAGGGAAAGTTACCTAATTTTCATACCCTTTACAAAAGTAAGCAGTGCTCACCCAAGCATGAATTATTTTCGGACTTTTTGGTGTTATATGAAAGTTGAGTCCATGAGCTATCCATACATATAAACCTTTCCCCCCAGAATTATACATTGTTTTCTATTTGGCATCCATTTTAAAAGCGTAAAGTGTTTTTTTTAACGCACGGTATATATATATATATATATATATATATATATATATATATATATATATATATATATATATGCACGTACCCTGACACACACACACACACACACGCAAACACATGCACACCCATATATAAAAATATATCCATTCATGGCCTTTGGGAGAATCATCCCCCCCCCCCCCCAGTAATGAGGACCTTTCTACGCCAATGGATTTATTGATCTTATTTTTCACACATTCATATCTTTCCTATTCTTTCAAACTTTCACCATCAGCTTTCTCATACATGTCATAATTTTTCTGATTTCACACAAACCAAATTATTACCAAGGTCGGGTTGCCCCTTAAAGCCGATTTGTATGTGATTGCCTGACTTGAGTTTCAAGCTGCCTACTATCAGCTTGAGCGAAAGACCAGTGATCACGCTTAAGCGTCTCTCCGCACCGCCGAAGGTAAATCCGAGAACTCACACGCGGTCGCCTATAACGCATAAATCCTACCTCCGTGCCAAACAACCCTTTAACCTGATTGAAATGGAAATGGTATTTATTAAAAATCACATGGCAGTCCAAGGGCTGAATTACATGTAATGTACAAAGTACATGTAAAAAAAAAATATGAAAATAATTTATGTGACAATCCTTCTTTATGATTCATTTACGTTAATTATACAATGCAATTACTCTATTTGATAATGTATTAATATTTGTTTATTATGTTGTATTTCAGTTTGTAAAATATGTTTGAAGAAAAAATGGATCATAAAGATAAATAAATAAATCAAATCAAATCAAATCAAATACTTTACAATATACAGAATAATTAATGTTTACATTATAGTCGTTCAATAATGAGCAGGAGAGAAGGGGACACACAGAGAGAAAGTTGCAGTCAGAAAAACGAAAAGGGCAGGAAAGAATGAAGAGAGATATCCTACAGGAGAATGAAATTTTACAAAGTACATAATAGAACAAACATAAGTGAGTTAATTAGATTGTTAACGTATATAATACCTTCAAATTATACAATAACTGAGAACAAATTCCAATAACATAAGTGACGAGTAGGGAAATATATAGAGCGAGATAGGGAGAATGGGGAGTAAGAAAGGAAGATACAGAGATAGCTTAAGAAGTAAGAAAGTTTGAGGACAGGATATAAAGACATAATTATCATGGTAATATATAATATATAAAGAAAACAATTCATGAGTAATAGATTGTCGTAAATGCATGAGCCAAAATGAATAAGATGAGTAAATCAATACAGAATTGTACTAGTACAAGAATAAGCATGGAAGGAGGAGTGCATGAGGTCAGAAATTATAAAGTCGATTACGACAAATCTACAGTCTATCAATAATTCAGTTGAATACGTAACTGTTTAGGGTCCTTCGCTCAAGCTCAATATGCTACTAGGGAATTCAAAACTCAATTCATGAAAGTAAACATTACTCCATTTTTATGCATTTGTTTTAGAATCGACAGCAAAGATTTTCGTGACGGACAGGGTCACCAACAATATATATGTTGCAGATCTACAAGATATATTAGCACTCACTCCTATCCCATCCTCTAACGAACCTCGCTTCATTACATATGACTCCGTGGACAATAAGATCTACTGGACCAATAGTGATCCAGAGAGAGTTTATCGTGCTGATGTGGATGGAAATAACAAGGAAACTGTCATAAAATACGACATGGTGCGCAACACTATGGGTAAGATCATCGTTATACCCCCATCTCAGTAGAAAAGCGATCCTTAATTGGCGACCATGGCGATCTGTGAAAATTTTGTAAAGCGTGGTAGAATCTCCCTCCAACCCAATGTTTGGCCTGAGAGGCGATTACACTACAGCTGCACTGCGATCTAATTGCGCTGAAGGTGATGGTGACAAGTTGATAGTACGACGCTGCCACTTTCTTGCCCCATTTCGAGGCCGATGGGATGCACTGATCAAAGCGATCGTATTACGAGGCTGACGCCCCTTGCTCGAATGTAAACTTTACTTTCAGCCCCTAGCCCCCACCCCTCCCCACCTCGTAAGACTATGCTCGTTTTAATATTGAGAGTGCTTGGAAATGTTACCAGGGGTGATTCACTAACTGGGATCGATATCATTCCTAAAATCAATTTTCGGGATTGATTTCATTCCCAGCTTAAAATTAATTCCACCTTACTGATTCACTAAATCGCTTTTAGGATGGAATCAATTTTATCATGAATATATATGAGCGCAAATGAATATTTACGAGCGCACTCATTCCAACCAATCAACGTACTCAAATTTCAGTCACCGCCCCTCAGTCACCCGACCTAATTCTCTACTTAGCGCGTAGCTAGTGCGCGTTACCTAGCTACTGCATTAATTGCCCGCACGCATCGACTGGACATACACAGGGCTAGGGCCTATGGCTAGGGCAATGGGCGTGCAGGCTGGCACAGCGTAGCCGCGCCCAGGTTGGGGCGCGGGCGGGCATGCAGTGGAGTGACCGTTTGTGATTGTTAGGAGCGATCCGGATCACTCCCAACCTTAAAATCAATTCAGAGGCTGGAATCAATCCCAAATACCTTAGTGAATCAGTCACTAAAAGCGATATCGCTCTTAGGATGGATATTGTTCCTAAAATTGATTTTTTCTTATTTGGGATTAATTTTAGCCGTTAGTGAATCACCCCCCAGGGGACCCAATTTTGGGGGTCAACCAGACTTGGATTGATGTTAAAACTGTTTGGTATCAATATGTTCAGGGGACCTCCCTGTACAACTGAGGGGGGGGGGGTGCGGGCGCAAGTTTTGAGCCCCACCACCAAGTATCTACATGTTTCAGAGTGTAAATCTTGTCTATCACGTGAATACAGGTCCCATGTTATTTCACAGATGTCCTCAATTTTTTCCTTGTACAATAATACTTGTATGCATTGTTTTAAGTTGAACTTTAGAGGTGAAGGGGGCGGGAAGAAGGGTAAGACATTGG
The DNA here is from genome assembly GCA_025618425.1 of Heliocidaris tuberculata. Lineage (NCBI taxonomy): Eukaryota > Metazoa > Echinodermata > Echinoidea > Camarodonta > Echinometridae > Heliocidaris > Heliocidaris tuberculata. The sequence continues at coordinate 44,681,283 of CM046836.1, forward strand.
CAGATATTTTTCCAGTAACCATGAGACTTTAAATGATTTGTCGAGGCTTATTGATTTTCTTACCATTATACAAAGTATTTTATGAATATTACTGTGTACCAATTTGTCTCGTTTTAAAAGCAGAAAGGGGGAGGGGGAGGCATGGACATGTAGGGGGGGGGGTGCAAGTTCTATACCATAAAATCTAGTATATCACTAAAATATTATCGTACTGAATCATCTGACATCACACTTCCTATTAAAATATTCATCTGCATAACAATAGCATGTACTACCGAAATAATCCATTTCACGTCTCCCAATAGTCAGCACATAGTAACCACTTTTATTACCGATTCTCTACTTTAGCTCATATCAAAGTGTCAACTTTAGAGCGCTATAACTCTTTTTTTTTTTGATAAGCAATGAACTTGTAATTTTTTTAATGATATTAACCGTACATATGCGGCGATTACCGATTCTCTACTTTAGCTAATATCAAAGTGTCAACTTTAGAGCGCTATAACTTTTTTTTTTTCTTTTGATAAGCAATGAACTTGTAATTTTTTTATGATATTAACCGTACATATGCGCAGTTTTCTGAAAGGTTTGAACTAATTAATGAAAATAAGTTTTGAAATCATGAGAAATACGTATTTTGAAGAAATTCATATTTGTAAAAAATTATGTAAACGATCACATTCTTGGCCAAGAATTGTATCGCAAATCATCACCAAACCCATTAAATGTGGTATCATGTTGTAGGAAATTTAATGCCCTTTAATGTGATGATACATACATGGTAAGATGAGGCTCTGTTAAAAAAAAATATCTTCTAATTTGTTCAATACGAGTTACACATAGCGGCCATTGTGAAAATCCAAAGTGGCCGCTATGCCGGTGATTTGTGCAAATGCCAACATCAATTTCTGAATTTCCCATGTTCTAACGATTATAAAAATGTATAGTTTTGCTAATCTCCAAAAATTTTGAACGAAAGCCCATTTTCTTACATAGTAAACCAGACTACTAGTAGGAGTGATTTACAAGCCTCCAGCGCGAGTTCTGTTGATGATTTCTTACGAAATATGAGTGATTGAGTGAGGTTTTACATATTACTAGTCATGAACATAAATCTTGCTTTCTGCTTGGTGACTACTATGTAAATTTATTTATATGTAAGTAGCAACAACTGCTCCAATCGATTTTCAGACACTATTCTCACTTATTCAGTTCACTAAAATTTCATGAACCCGCAGGCATTTTTGATTTGATTTATTTTTTACCACCAACAACATTGAAGTACTATACATTTTTTATACAATGATATGAACATGGCTACTTTTCCTTTTAATGATGTAAATGATTTTGATTTGAACAATATGAATGTAATATTTCAAACACTATAAATAGCAATCTAGAAGAAATTGAATATACTTTTGATGCCAATGGAAAATCTTTTGTTAAATCTCGATAATACACCCAGAACCAGTTTGTTAGTAATTCAAAATCGGCTAGAAAGGATGACCTAAATTTTTTACATCTTAATATTCGCAGTGCAAACAAAAATTTTGACCAACTGACTTTGTTATTAGATAACATTAAAGCAGATTTTTGTGTGTGTGTGTGTGTGTGTGTGTGTGATTGCTTTGACAGAAACCTGGTTTATGGATGACCTTCATATTATGCATTCCTTGTCTAGGCATAACCTCATTTTTAACAATAGAGTAAATAAGCGAGGAGGTGGAGTGGAACTGTATGTTCCAACACACCTGCATTACTTTATACTTAACGAATTAAATTTGATGAGTCAAAAGATGGAGATGGTTTTTATTGAAATAACATTACCCAAGAGAAAAAAAAACTTAGTTGTAGGCATTAACGACCACCTCCTTCTGATGGCAATACATTTCTACTAGAAATGCAACAAATGCTTTCAAACCCTTATTTCAAAATAAACATTGCTTTTTGATGGGCGACTTTAACGTTGATCTCTTAAAATGTAAAGAAGATAACTTTTCTCAAGATTTCTTTGACACGCTATTATCATTTTTCTTTCATTCCATTGATTATTAGACCCACTAGCCTATCTTCTCACTCATGCAATTTAATTGACAATATTTTCTCAAATGTTGATAGAGGGAAACTGATTCTGGCGTCATTCTGTCCGATATTTCTGACCATTGTTCAATATTCGCAAGAATTTAATCTTTCTTTGGGAATAATTCCTACTCTCCCCTTGTCAAAATGGTGAGGAAAATCAATCCTGAAAAAAATTAGAAGACTTAAAGATAAACTTAGTTCACTTAGCTGGGCTGAAGTTTTAGTCAGCAACGATGTCAACGTGTCTTATAATACCTTCATGAGTATTCTTGTCAATTGTTTATAATGAATGCATCCTTCTTGTAAAGTGTAAACAAAAGAACAAGCGGAAACCACGAAATCCTTGGGTTAGAAAGTCACTTCTAAGATCCATTAATAGGAAAAATAATCTCTGTTAAAAGCGTAAATCCGACCGATGCAACACGTGAAAAATATGTGAAATGTAAAAACATTTTAACAATTATTTTATGATCTGAAAAAAAAAATATTGTTCCAAATTTGAATTGAATTCAGCTAATATAAAGGAAACATGAAAAGTAATAAATGATGTTTTAAATAAATAGAAAAAGATTGTAATAACATAACTCATATGAAGATTAATAATACTAGTTTTGACGATAATTCTGCGATAGCTAAAAGTTTCAATAATTACTTTTCAGGAATTGGTCCAAATCTCACTAACGCAATACCCGCACTAATAAAAGTTTTGAATGCTCTTTAAACAGTAAAAATCCTAATTCATTATTCTTCATTCCAACTGACGCTCATGAAATCATAAAAATTGTGAAAAACCTTAAAAGTAAAAACAGCCCAGGATATGACAACATAAGTAATAATTTACTAAAAGACAAGATCAGTGAGACTGTTATTCCTTTAGAACATGTCATGAATTTGTCAATTGTCAGTGGTATTGTTCCCGACAAAATGAAAAAAAGTGGTTCCCATTTACAATAAAAGGAGATCCATCTGACTTAGGTAACTATAAACCCATATCTCTTTTATCTTCTATTTCCCAAATCCTGGAAGAAAAAAAATCATATATAATCGTACAGTAAAATTTGTAAGGACTTTTGACCTTTTGTCTAATTCACAATTCAGCTTTAGGCAAAAGCACTGAACAATGCATGCAATTCTATATTTCATTAATCACATAACAAGTGCTGCTGATGACCATCTTCACACACTTGGAATCTTTCTGGACCTCTCCAAGGCCTTTGACACCTCTGATCATGAAATCTTATTGTCTAAATTATGGAATAAGGAGATAGGCCTTGGAGTGGTACAGAAGTTACCTTACAGGTAGAAAGCAGTTTATTTCCATAAATGGCTCAAATTCAGATTATAATAATATAACATGTGGAGTGCCCCAGGGCTCTCTTCTTGGGCCACTACTGTTTATTTTGTATATCGATGATTTTGAGAATTCTTCAAAGGTCCTTTTATTTATATTATTCGCCGATGACACCACTGTTTGTTTTGTTTTTTCTCATAAAAATCTTGATACTCTTATAAATACAATCAATACTGAACTTGAGTGTATTCACGAATTGATTTGTTGTATTAAACGAACTTTCTTTGAATGTCAAAAAACCCAGTGCATGCTTTTTAGCAATTCAATTTCAGCTTTACCCGGTAATGTCTCTCTCAATAATACTTCTATAGATATTGTTGATACAACGAAATTTCTTGGTCTATTTATAGACAACAAACTTTCATGGAAGAAACGTATCACCCATTTATGTAAATTATTATCCAGAAATGTTGGTGTCATTAACAAACTGAAAATCTTTTTCCCCTCTAATATATCACTAAATTTGTACTGTACTCTTATTCTCCTTTATTTGAATTATGGGTTATTAGCTTGGGGCAACTCCTCTAGAAATTCATCGGATAGATTATTGCTTACACAAAAAAGGAATAATGAGAATCATCTGTCATCAAAACAGATTAGCTCATTCAAATCAATTGTTTTACTACTACTGTTTATTAAAAAATACATGATTTATACAACCTTCGTCTGGGTTGTTTTATGTATCAACTAAATTGCGGCGAGTTGCCAACTCCATTAAGTCTATTGTTTTCAAAAAATGAAATTAAAAACATTGACTTGTAAGTCACATTCCATCCCTCAGATATACCAGTAATATGAATGAATGAATGAATGAATGAATGAATTTATTTCATAGTACTGCAGAAATCTCCATGAACATTACAATTGAAAGTATACATAGTTCAAATATCGAATACAGATATCATAATCAATAACAATTTCAATGTAATCAAGAGTGAAAATTACATTAGTCAATGGCAAAAGGCAGTATCATAGGAGAACCTAAGGAAAAGCACAGCTTGTTAAAACGGGGTCCGCTCGCTAGTCGTAAGGACCACTATTCATAATGGAGAAAAGGCTCATTATTCATAAGGGTCATTATTCATAAGGACTGCTATTCATAATACGAGAAGAGGGTGGAGGAGGGGGAGGGGGGTTGCGACAAAAAAAGATTTTCGCCAGCCCTCCAAAAGTCGCCCAGTGGGGGGTGGGGGGTTAAGGGGTCCAGTTTCCCTCCATAATTCTCAATCAAGCAAGCAAGCAAAAAAAAAAAAAAAAAAAAGTGGGGCACAATCCAAAAAAGAGGGACGCAATGCATAGTTTTCTTTCAAAAGGGAGGGCACGGGCCGATCCCCCCCCCCCCTCCCATCCGCCACTGTATCATAGTGAGTGTGTGTAAATATGATCAAAAAGATGTTTTTTGTTATGTTTAGACTCAGGCAAAAAAGCAAATACAATTGTTATTAACTTATAATATAAGAGCTAATTAGATATTGTTTAAGACTTCTTCTAAAAGATTTAAGAGAGGAAGCTTGCTTTAGATTGAATCAAGATGATTCCAGTAAAAGGGCCCATTGTAAATTAATGTTTTCTGGGCAAGATTAGTACGAAGGAGCTAGACGGAGCTAGTCTAGGCTTCTTCAAAATTATTCTCATCACCCGTTTTTGTATAACTGAGAGTCTATCCAATTGAGGCTTAGTAGAGTTGCCCCAAGCAAGAATACCATAATTTATATAGGGTAGAACCAGAGTGGAATACAACAACAGTAATACATGTGAGGGAAGCAAAGATTTCAGTTTGTTTATAATACCAACATTTCTAGAGAGTAATTTGTGTAGATACACAGTCTGTGGTTTCCATTATTTGTTTTTTCAATATGTAAACCAAGAAAATTTAACTCCTCAACCATTTTTATTGTAACGTTTTTTAAGTAATACATCACTATCCAGAGATGAGATTGAATTACTAAATAACATACAATGAGTTTGTTTTTTTTCCAAATTGAGAGATAGTCTATTGGCACATACCCAGTCATGCACAACATTGAGCTCAGCATTAAACACAGCAAAAAATGTAACTCCCCCCTTAATCAAAATGGCGTAACTTTTTAATTTAAAAAAAGGTTAAGAGCAAAATATCTTGGCAGGAGTGTTCCTACACTTATTGACTAACTTTTCTGTGAAAATGAGATTGATCCATTAAGTCATGCGTAAGTACAAACATTAAAGGCAAAATTGTCACTTTTCAAAAGTCACAAGGGTGTCATTTTGGGGATTCTGTGAAAGGAGATTTCAGCGAATTCGGTTTCTGGCACATATTTATGTGTTGTTGTTGCTTATTATCCATCGCTTGACCCCCTCACACCTATTCCGACACTTTTCTCATTATTATGGATGGGTGAGCACAATTCTTTTTTAAATTCAACCCTCTTGAATTTGGAATTGCAAAATCCATTCAGCTTATTGAAGAAAAAAAAATAACTCCAGATATTTTTACCAAAATGTATCATCACATGTTGTGTGAACATAAGAGGTTGTCATCGTGTCATGGTTGAGTGAGCACACTTTAAAAATCGCGCAAAAAATGCTAAAATGTACTGTTAATACACCATAAAAAATGACCCTTGTGACTTTTGAAAAGTGACATTTTTGCCTTTAATGTTTGCCCACGCATGCACGACTCGATGGATCAATCTCATTTTTACAGGGAAGTTAGTCAATAAGGGTAAAAATACTCTTGCCAAGCTTATTTTGCTCACAACTCTTTGGTTGAGAAGTTACGCCAATTTGATTAAGGGGGAGTTTGTTGTTGTTGTTGTTGTTGTTGCAATGTCGTACTACGACATTGACCTGTTTCCGTTCGCGTTCTGACTTTCCTATTCTTCTTCTTTGCAATGTCGTACTACGACATTGACCTGTTTCCGTTCGCGTTCTGACATTCCTATTTGCAATGTCGTACTACGACATTGACCTGTTTCCGTTCGCGTTCTGACTTTCCTATTCTTCTTCTTTGCAATGTCGTACTACGACATTGACCTGTTTCCGTTCGCGTTCTGACTTTCCTATTCTTCTTCTTTGCAATGTCGTTCTACGACATTGACCTGTTTCCGTTCGCGTTCTGCACATTCCTATTCTTCTTCTTCTTCTTCTTCTTCTTCTTCTTCTTCTTCTTGATCTTCTTACCTCAAACTCCTATTCATTTTGCACGTAGTGCTTGTTCCTCCTAATTAGGTCCCTTCCTCTCGTCCATTTCATTTCAAATTTCATAGCCATCTTCCTTGCCATGTCTTGTTGTGCACCTAACTCTTCATTTTCCGAAATCACTCATGCATGAACATCCAGGCGCCATTTTGTCCATTTTCGGGCCATTTTCATGTCTTTCTTTCTTCTTGCCTATCTCCACTATCCTACATGCTACAGACTTCTAACAAAGTGCTCTATATAGAGTAAGACTTGTTCTTCAACTTTCTTTTTTTTACCTAACCTTCAAAATTTCATCTTCATACTCTAAATTCAAATCCGAAATCGGCAACATTAAAAAACATTAAAATTCTTCAAATATTCATTCCCGAATTTGAAAAATTGCCATAACTTCCTCATATCAAGTCATTTTTGTCTCAAATTTTCACTGTGGCTTTATCTTGTCATTGCACACATCCCTGATCAGTTTTATGCTTCAATGATTCGGCATAATAAAAATAGCGCCCTCTAAAGTTTCCAAAATGGCTATTTTCTTGTGGCCGTATCTCCATCATGCCTGTAATTGCTCGTAAAAATCATGAAATTTACGGAAATGCCGAAATAACTTCAACTTGCTCTAAAATTGCGAAATTTAAACCTACATCTTTGAAACTTGGTAGGTGTGTGTATCAATGTATTTGACAACTGTCAGCTAAATTTGGTAAAAATTGATGACGTCATCACGAAGTTATCGCAAAAAATCTCAAATTAATATGCATTACATAATATGGCGTAATATGCTTATTTTAAATGGCGCACTAATGACATTCAGCTCAAAATGACCGCAATGAAATTCCCTTCTCAGAGATACCAAACACGGTATAGGGTCTCACAGAAAATTTTCAGTAAATCGCGATTTAAGTCAGGTCATAATACGGATCCTGCAGAGTTTCCGCCCATGCATTACACGTATTGTCTATGGGGCAAATCGGGATCCCAACTTTGGCCCCCTGAACGATCTTTATTTTTCTTGAAATTTTGCAGGCACATTTTTTGAGGCAAAATGAAGAGAATCTCGAAGCCGGATTTTTAAAATCGGTCAAGCGTGACATTTTAGACGCCATTTTGTCCTATAAAACTACTATGCATCACACGCTCCGATAGGATTGTCATAAAAATATGAGAGTGGTCTCAAAATGACCGCTATGAAATGCTCTTTCGTATGATACCAAATACGGCATATAAAGAAACAAAAAAGGCCAAGATAATAGCAAAGAAAGTCATTTCAGTACATACCATTTTAATGACATATTCTTCAGTACAATTCTACACAGTGCCAATGTGCCGTGGTATACTATACGTCACATATAGTGTGCAAGCCACGTGGCCGAAGCCTATCAATATATCCTCATCATCATTATCATCATTGTCATCACCATTATTATCATCACCATCTTTATCACCATCATCATCATATCATCATAATAATCATGATCCCCATCACCATTATTAATATTATATCATTATAATCACCATGATCATCATCATTATCATTCTCATCATCATCATCATCACCATCATCATCATCATCACCATAATCATAATCATCAGTATTATCATTTTCACTACCATCATCATCACCATCACCATAAGCATCATCACCATCATCATCTCCATCATCATCATCATCATCAACACCACCATTACCATCATCACCATCATCCTCATTGTCATCACCATTATCATCATTCTTTGATTTTTTGTTCTTTTTCCTTGTTTTCATTTTTCTATCATCTCCTAATTTAACAGTATGCATTATTTTCTCCCATCTTATCTGATATCATGTTTCAACATGCATAACTTTATATTTCACATGTCAACTTTTCAACAAAACATAAAAGATACGGACGACATTGCATGCACATCGTTCCGATACGATTGCAGTTCTAGTTGCAATGTCGTACTACGACATTGACCTGTTTCCGTTCGCGTTCTGACATTCCTATTTGCAATGTCGTACTACGACATTGACCTGTTTCCGTTCGCGTTCTGACTTTCCTATTCTTCTTCTTCTTCTTCTTCTTCTTCTTCTTCTTGATCTTCTTACCTCAAACTCCTATTCATTTTGCACGTAGTGCTTGTTCCTCCTAATTAGGTCCCTTCCTCTCGTCCATTTCATTTCAAATTTCATAGCCATCTTCCTTGCCATGTCTAGTTGTGCACCTGACTCTTCATTTTCCGAAATCACTCATGCATGAACATCCAGGCGCCATTTTGTCCATTTTCGGGCCATTTTCATGTCTTTCTTTCTTCTTGCCTATCTCCACTATCCTACATGCTACAGACTTCTAACAAAGTGCTCTATATAGAGTAAGACTTGTTCTTCAACTTTCTTTTTTTTACCTAACCTTAAAATTTCATCTTCATACTCTAAATTCAAATCCGAAATCGGCAATATTAAAAAACATTAAAATTCTTCAAATATTCATTCCCCAATTTGAAAAATTGCCATAACTTCCTCATATCAAGTCATTTTTGTCTCAAATTTTCACTGTGGCTTTATCTTGTCATTGCACACATCCCTGATCAGTTTCATGCTTCAATGATTCGACATAATAAAAATAGCGCCCTCTAAAGTTTCCAAAATGGCTATTTTCTTGTGGCCGTATCTCCATCATGCCTGGTTAAAACTGTACCCTTTTTTGGATTTAGATGTTTCAAGATATACTCTATTCAGCCAACTGAAAAAATATATACCTTATCACAGATCAACTTGGTGAAAATTGCTCGTAAAAATCATGAAATTTACGGAAATGCCGAAATAACTTCAACTTGCTCTAAAATTGCGAAATTTAAATCTACATCTTTGAAACTTGGTAGGTGTGTGTATCAATGTATTTGACAACTGTCAGGTAAATTTGGTAAAAATTGATGACGTCATCACGAAGTTATCGCAAAAAATCTCAAATTAATATGCATTACATAATATGGCGTAATATGCTTATTTTAAATGGCGCACTAATGACATTCAGCTCAAAATGACCGCAATGAAATTCCCTTCTCAGAGATACCAAACACGGTATAGGGTCTCACAGAAAATTTTCAGTAAATCGCGATTTAAGTCAGGTCATAATACGGATCCTGCAGAGTTTCCGCCCATGCATTACACGTATTGTCTATGGGGCAAATCGGGATCCCAACTTTGGCCCCCTGAACGATCTTTATTTTTCTTGAAATTTTGCAGGCATATTCTTTGAGGCAAAATGAAGAGAATCTCGAAGCCGGATTTTTTAAAATCGGTCAAGCGTCACATTTTAGATGCCATTTTGTGCATTACACGTATTGTCTATGGGGAAAATCGGGATCCCAACTTTGGCCCCCTGAACGATCTTTATTTTTCTTGAAATTTGGCAGGCACATTCTTTGAGGCAAAATGAAGAGAATCTCGAAGCCGGATTTTTAAAATCGGTCAAGCGTGACATTTTAGACGCCATTTTGTCCTATAAAACTACTATGCATCACACGCTCCGATAGGATTGTCATAAAAACATGAGAGTGGTCTCAAAATGACCGCTATGAAATGCTCTTTCGTATGATACCAAATACGGCATATAAAGAAACAAAAAAGGCCAAGATAATAGCAAAGAAAGTCATTTCAGTACATACCATTTTAATGACATATTCTTCAGTACAATTCTACACAGTGCCAATGTGCCGTGGTATACTATACGTCACATATAGTGTGCAAGCCACGTGGCCGAAGCCTATCAATATATCCTCATCATCATTATCATCATCATTGTCATCATCATCACCATTATTATCATCACCATCTTTATCACCATCATCATCATCATATCATCATAATAATCATGATCCCCATCACCATTATTATTATATCATCATAATCACCACCATGATCATCATCATTATCATTATCATCATCATCATCACCATTATTATCACCATCTTTATCACCATCATCATCATTATATCATCATAATAATCATGATCCTCATCACCATTATTATTATTATATCATCATAATCACCATGATCATCATCATCATCACCATCATCATGATCATCATCATCAACATTATCATCATCATCATCACCATCATCATTATATCATCATCATCATCATCATGATCATCATCATCAACATCGTCGTCATAAAGACATCACAATAATCACTATTATCCTTATCATTATCACCTTCATCATCATCATAATCACCATAATCATAATCATCAGTATTATCATTTTCACTACCATCATCATCATCATCACCATAAGCATCATCAAGATCATTATCTCCATCATCATCATCATCATCACCATCATCATCATCATTATCATCATCATCATCATAATAATCATCATTATCGTCGTCGTTATTAAGACATCATAATCATCACCATTATCATTACCTTTATTATTATCATTATCACAATCATCATCATCACCATAATCACCATCATCATCGTTATAGCATCATAATCATCATCACCATCATCATTATATCATCATTATCATCATCATCATCATCATTGTCATTATGTCATCATTATCATCACCATCATCATCATTATAGCAGCATCATCTTCATGATAATCATCATAATCATCACCATCAACATCATCACCATCATCATCATCACCTTTATTATCATCACCATCTTTATCACCATCATCATCATTATATCATAATAATCATGATCACAATCACCATTATTATTATTATTATATCATAATAATCACTATGATCATCATCATAATCATCACCATCATCATCATCATTATCATAATCACCATCATCAGCATCATCATCATTGTCATCACAATTAACATCATCATTCTTTGTTTTTTGTTCTTTGTTTCTTGTTTTAATTTTTCTGTCATCTCCTAATTTTACAGTATGCATTATTTTCTCCCATCTTATCTGATATCATGTTTCAACATGCATAACTTTATATTTCGCATGTCAACTTTTCAAAAAAATAAAAGATACGGACGACATTGCATGCACATCGTTCCGATACGATTGCAGTTCTAGTCTTCTTCTTCTTCTTCTTCTTCTTCTTCTTCTTGATCTTCTTACCTCAAACTCCTATTCATTTTGCACGTAGTGCTTGTTCCTCCTAATTAGGTCCCTTCCTCTCGTCCATTTCATTTCAAATTTCATAGCCATCTTCCTTGCCATGTCTTGTTGTGCACCTGACTCTTCATTTTCCGAAATCACTCATGCATGAACATCCAGGCGCCATTTTGTCCATTTTCGGGCCATTTTCATGTCTTTCTTTCTTCTTGCCTATCTCCACTATCCTACATGCTACAGACTTCTAACAAAGTGCTCTATATAGAGTAAGACTTGTTCTTCAACTTTCTTTTTTTTACCTAACCTTCAAAATTTCATCTTCATACTCTAAATTCAAATCCGAAATCGGCAACATTAAAAAACATTAAAATTCTTCAAATATTCATTCCCGAATTTGAAAACTTGCCATAACTTCCTCATATCAAGTCATTTTTGTCTCAAATTTTCACTGTGGCTTTATCTTGTCATTGCACACATCCCTGATTAGTTTCATGCTTCAATGATTCGGCATAATAAAAATAGCGCCCTCTAAAGTTTCCAAAATGGCTATTTTCTTGTGGCCGTATCTCCATCATGCCTGGCTAAAACCGTACCCTTTTTTGGATTTAGGTGTTTCAAGATATACTCTATTCAGCCAAGTGAAAAAATATATACCTTATCACAGACCAACTTGGCGAAAATTGCTCGTAAAAATCATGAAATTTACGGAAATGCCGAAATAACTTCAACTTGCTCTAAAATTGCGAAATTTAAACCTACATCTTTGAAACTTGGTAGGTGTGTCTATAAATGTATTTGACAACTGTCAGCTAAATTTGGTAAAAATTGATGACGTCATCACGAAGTTATCGCAAAAAATCTCAAATTAATATGCATTACATAATATGGCGTAATATGCTTATTTTAAATGGCGCACTAATGACATTCAGCTCAAAATGACCGCAATGAAATTCCCTTCTCAGAGATACCAAACACGGTATAGGGTCTCACAGAAAATTTTCAGTAAATCGCGATTTAAGTCAGGTCATAATACGGATCCTGCACAATTTCCGCCCATGCATTACACGTATTGTCTATGGGGCAAATCGGGATCCCGCTTTTGGCCCTCTGAACGATCTTTATTTTTCTTGAAAATTTGCAGGCACATTCTTTGAGGCAAAATGAAGAGAATCTCGAAGCCGGATTTTTTAAAATCGGTCAAGCGTCACATTTTAGATGCCATTTTGTGCATTACACGTATTGTCTATGGGGAAAATCGGGATCCCAACTTTGGCCCCCTGAACGATCTTTATTTTTCTTGAAATTTGGCAGGCACATTCTTCGAGGCAAAATGAAGAGAATCTCGAAGCCGGATTTTTAAAATCGGTCAAGCGTGACATTTTAGACGCCATTTTGTTCTATAAATCTTTCATGCATCACACGCTTCGATAGGATTGTCATAAAAATATGAAAGTGGTCCCAAAATGACGGCCATGAAATGCTCTTTCGTATGATACCAAATACGGCACATAAAGAACAACAAAGAGCCCAGTTATTAGCAAATAAAGCCATTTCAGTACATGCCATTTAACGACATTTTCTTCAATACAATTCTACGCAAAGCCGATGTGGCGTGGTAAAAACCTCAATTTACCCTGCACAACATATTATTTAATAATATGCTTATTTTAAATGGCGCCCTAACGGCAGTCGGCTCAAAATGACCGCAATGAAATTCCCTTCTCGGGGATACCAAACACGGTATAAGGTCTCACAGAAAGTTTTCAGTAAATCGCGATTTAAATCAGGTCAAAATACGGATCCTGCAGAGTTTTCGCCCATGCATTACACGTATTGTCTATGGGGCAAATCGGGATCCCAACTTTGGCCCCCTGAACGTTCTTTATTTTTCTTGAAATTTTGCAGGCACATTTTTTGAGGCAAAATGAAGAGAATCTCGAAGCCGGATTTTTAAAATCGGTCAAGCGTGACATTTTAGACGCCATTTTGTCCTATAAAACTACTATGCATCACACGCTCCGATAGGATTGTCATAAAAATATGAGAGTGGTCTCAAAATGACCGCTATGAAATGCTCTTTCGTATGATATCAAATACGGCATATAAAGAAACAAAAAAGGCTAAGATAATAGCAAAGAAAGTCATTTCAATATATACCATTTTAATGACATATTCTTCAATACAATTCTACACAGTGCCAATGTGCCGTGGTATACTATACGTCACATATAGTGTGCAAGCCACGTGGCCGAAGCCTATCAATATATCCTCATCATCATTATCATCATCATTGTCATCATCATCACCATTATTATCATCACCATCTTTATCACCATCATCATCATCATATCATCATAATAATCATGATCCCCATCACCATTATTATTATATCATCATAATCACCACCATGATCATCATCATTATCATTATCATCATCATTATCACCATCATCATCATCACCATAAACATAATCATCAGTATTATCATTTTCACTACCATCACCATAAGCATCATCACCATCATTATCTCCATCATCATCATCATCATCACCATCACCACCATCATCACCATCATCATCATTGTCATCACAATTAACATCATCATTCTTTGTTTTTTGTTCTTTGTTTCTTGTTTTAATTTTTCTGTCATCTCCTAATTTAACAGTAGCATTATTTTCTCCCATCTTATCTGATATCATGTTTCAACATGCATAACTTTATATTTCGCATGTCAACTTTTCAACAAAATAAAAGATACGGACGACATTGCATGCACATCGTTCCGATACGATTGCAGTTCTAGTCTTCTTCTTCTTCTTCTTCTTGATCTTCTTACCTCAAACTCCTATTCATTTTGCACGTAGTGCTTGTTCCTCCTAATTAGGTCCCTTCCTCTCGTCCATTTCATTTCAAATTTCATAGCCATCTTCCTTGCCATGTCTTGTTGTGCACCTAACTCTTCATTTTCCGAAATCACTCATGCATGAACATCCAGGCGCCATTTTGTCCATTTTCGGGCCATTTTCATGTCTTTCTTTCTTCTTGCCTATCTCCACTATCCTACATGCTACAGACTTCTAACAAAGTGCTCTATATAGAGTAAGACTTGCTCTTCAACTTTCTTTTTTTTTACCTAACCTTCAAAACATCATCTTCATACTCTAAATTCAAATCCGAAATCGGCAACATTAAAAAACATTAAAATTCTTCAAATATTCATTCCCGAATTTGAAAAATTGCCATAACTTCCTCATATCAAGTCATTTTTGTCTCAAATTTTCACTGTGGCTTTATCTTGTCATTGCACACATCCCTGATCAGTTTTATGCTTCAATGATTTGGCATAATAAAAATAGCGCCCTCTAAAGTTTCCAAAATGGCTATTTTCTTGTGGCCGTATCTCCATCATGCCTGGCTAAAACCGTACCCTTTTTTGGATTTAGGTGCTTCAAGATATACTCTATTCAGCCAACTGAAAAAATATATACCTTATCACAGACCAACTTGGCGAAAATTGCTCGTAAAAATCATGAAATTTACGGAAATGCCGAAATAACTTCAACTTGCTTTAAAATTGCGAAATTTAAACCTACATCTTTGAAACTTGGTAGGTGTGTGTATCAATGTATTTGACAACTGTCAGCTAAATTTGGTAAAAATTGATGACGTCATCACGAAGTTATCGCAAAACATCTCAAATTAATATGCATTACATAATATGGCGTAATATGCTCATTTTAAATGGTGCACTAATGACATTCAGCTCAAAATGACCGCAATGAAATTCCCTTCTCAGAGATACCAAACACGGTATAGGGTCTCACAGAAAATTTTCAGTAAATCGCGATTTAAGTCAGGTCATAATACGGATCCTGCAGAGTTTCCGCCCATGCATTACACGTATTGTCTATGGGGCAAATCGGGATCCCGCTTTTGGCCCTCTGAACGATCTTTATTTTTCTTGAAAATTTGCAGGCACATTCTTTGAGGCAAAATGAAGAGAATCTCGAAGCCGGATTTTTTAAAATCGGTCAAGCGTCACATTTTAGATGCCATTTTGTGCATTACACGTATTGTCTATGGGGAAAATCGGGATCCCAACTTTGGCCCCCTGAACGATCTTTATTTTTCTTGAAATTTGGCAGGCACATTCTTCGAGGCAAAATGAAGAGAATCTCGAAGCTGGATTTTGAAAATCGGTCAAGCGTGACATTTTAGACGCCATTTTGTTGTATAAATCTTTCATGCATCATACGCTTCGATAGGATTGTCATAAAAATATGAAAGTGGTCTCAAAATGACGGCCATGAAATGCTCTTTCGTATGATACCAAATACGGCACATAGAGAACAAAAAAGAGTCCAGTTATTAGCAAATAAAGCCATTTCAGTACATGCCATTTAACGACATTTTCTTCAATACAATTCTACGCAAAGCCGATGTGGCCTGGTATACTATGCGTCACGTATAGTGTGGAAGCCACGTGGCCAGAGGCTATGGAAAGGCATATTATCCTACTACCTTTCCCTATATTATTCTTTGTCATCTTGTCTTTCTATGTTTTACCCTACTGTCATTGTTCTATGATCTTTGATTTCTTCCTTTCCTTATGTTAAATACCGCACAACCCCAAAGTGATGCGCGTGGTTTACTATGCTTCATTGTGTTGAGGCCATGTAGACTGGAGCCTGTAGAAAGCCATTTGGGTCAGGGCATGCACCACCATCATCATTATTATTATATCATCATCATCATCGTCATTATCATCATCACCATTATCATCATTATTATTTCATCACCATTATCATCATTATATCATAATAATGCTCACCATCGTCATCATTATTATATCATCATCATCATCATCAACATTATCAACATATATATCAACATCATCATCATCATCATCATCATCATTATATCATCATAATCATGATCAGCATCACCATTATTATATCATCATTATATCATCATAATCATCATGATCACCATCACCATTATATCATCATCATAATCATGATGATCATCATCATCATAATCATCAGCATTATCATCATCATCACCATCATCATAATCATCATTATAACCATCATCATTATTATCATCAACACCACCATTACCATCATCACCATCATCATCATCATTGTCATCACCATTATCATCATTCTTTGTTTTTTGTTCGTTGTTTCTTGTTTTAACGATTCTATCATCTCCTAATTTTACAGTATGCATTATCTTTTCCTATCTTTATCTTCACATGTCAACTTCTCAACAAAATAAGAGATACGGACGACATTGCATGCACATCGTTCCGATACGATTGCAGTTCTAGTTGTTGTTGTTGTTGTGTTTAGTTTGTTCCAGAAGTAACTTGGGATCTTTGTTTGAAAGAAAATTTGAATCATCTGCAAATAATATTAACGATAAAACACTGGAAGCATTATGAAAATATAAAATACTATGAATATATAAAATAAACAACAAAGGGCCCAGGAGAGATCCCTGAGGTACCCCACATCGAAGTTCTTTAATTACTGATTGATAACTATTGATAACTACATATTGTTTCCTATTATGAAGATAACTTCTGAACCAGTCAAGGGCTTTGCCTCTTATACCATAATGGCATAACTTATATAGCAAAATATTATGGTCAACCATATCAGAAACCTTTAAAAAGTCCAGAAAAAGTCCAATAGTGTGTTCATGATTTTCAATGGCAGTTAACAAACCTTGCATGAATACAATCTTCAAACAATAATTTAAACACTTCAAAATTTTTAGACAAAAATCGAACATCAATGTGACTGATAACTTTAAAGGGGGTAACCTCGCTAGTCATAAGGACCGCTATTCATAAGGACCAGTGGTTCATAAGGACCGCTATTCATAACATGTAATTTCCAATACCTGAAGGGTCGCTATTCATAAAGCGAAAAGGGGGTCACTATTCATAAACTCATAAGGCCCATTAGTCATAGGGATTGCTATTCATAATAGAAGAGTGTTGCTATTCATAATCGAAGAAAAGGGTTATTACTCATAAGGACCGCTATTTATAATAAGTCATAAGAGTCGCTATACATAATAAGTCATAAGGGTCGCTATTCATAATACCAAATAAGGGTGGTTAATCATAAGGATCGCTACTAATAATCGAAAAAGAGGGTCGCTATTCATAATCGAAGAAGAGGGTCGCTATTCATAATCGAAGAAGAGGGTCGCTATTTATAATCAAAGAAGAGGATCGCTATTCATAATCAAAAAGAGGGTCGCTATTCATAATCGAAGAAGAGGGTCGCTATTCATAATCGAAGAAGAGGGTCGCTGTTCATAATCACCCCTTATTACTTTCACAATTGTCCCATTTCTTTTTTTTTTTTAAAGTTCCCCTTTTGATTTAATAGCGGACCATTCTCTTTCAATAATGCCCCCCCCCCCCCTCTTTCTTTAAGTGCCTCTGGAGAGGACAAAACGCTTATTGAAATGTATTTAATAGTTGTTGTCTTTTGGATTAACCCTTCAGGCGAGTGGCGAAATTAGATTTTTTAAATACCCAAATTATGGTTTGTTTTTTTTTTAATGGGGCGTTATTTATATTCTGATTCTAGCTGCGTGGGGGAAATAATGTGACATGGAAAAAATATATAGTGATAAAAATAGTCAAATTGGAAGAGAAAGGGCGATATTGGTAGGAAAGGAGTACTACTGGAGGGGAATGATTAAAACTTGAAAAGGGACACGGTTTTCACGAGTTTAATAAAGTGGGATGGAGGACCACTATGCCACCCCCTTCCTTTGCCCCGGAAGCTCCATCTATAAATGATTTCCTTTAAAATATCCATGTAGGCCTACATTAAGTCGAGCTGACCGTCAGATTGGAACTAATGTCCTTTACCAATATGAAAAAGAATCTTCATCAATACACATCTTATGAATAAATAAACAAACAAATAGATAAAATAATAAAAGCGTAAAGAGTGGTGCTAATCAAAAGAGGGGGCTTACCTTACAGGCCAGAATCTTGTTAACAACGTAAATGCTGCGAACGAAAGAACGCGACAATAAAGTAGGCCTATAATTTTCCCACGATATGCGCATATAGCAAATTCTCCATTGATAAAGAACGGCGTACGCGGAATGTGTAGAAAATTTAATTCCATTTTACTCTCCTTTTCTTTTAATGAAATATCATTTTTATGTGATTCAAGTAAGGTTTTATTTCTTTCATTTCCGTTTTAGTTAAAAAACAAAACTGATTATTTTTTTTTTTGGGGGGGGGGGGGCTTTGGGGGGAAAAATGCGTTTTGCCCCCACCTTTTTGTTTGATAGGTGACCGCCCCCTGCCCCCCCCCCCCACTTTCTTCGCCTATGAACGCAACCTAGATCTCAGTTAGGTTTAAATGACGACACAATTTATGGCAGTTTTTTTCGCAAAAACCGCGCCCTTCTGGAAAAATCTAGAAGAGAAATATAAAAATAAGTCATACAAAATGATAAAGGAAGAAATAAGAGAAAAATACTGAAAACATAAAAGAAGGAAAGAGAAGAAGATGCTACAATAAGAAAGACAGAATAGAGAAGATGAGAAAAGAAAGAAACAAAAAATAAGAGATAAAAGAAAGATCAAAAGAGGAGATGAAATGAGAATAATACAGAAATACACGGGGTATGGTAGAACAAAAGAATGAAGAGATGAAAGAAGGAAAAAAATGAAGGAAAACATAAGGAGAGAATAAAGACAATATGATGGAAGGATAAAACAATGAATAACGTAAGGGAAAGACAGCAAGAGAAGATAAAGAAAGGAAAAAAGAACAATATAGAAAGACAGAAAGAGAAGATCCAAGAAAGATCAAAATAAAGAAAGAGAAGTACAAAGACAGATTTTTTTTTAAATCCATGAGGAAAGAAAACAAGAGATGATGAAGAGAGATCAAAACAAAGAATAACATAAGAAAAGACAGAAACAGAAGA
Source organism: Heliocidaris tuberculata (assembly GCA_025618425.1). NCBI lineage: Eukaryota > Metazoa > Echinodermata > Echinoidea > Camarodonta > Echinometridae > Heliocidaris > Heliocidaris tuberculata. Next base: position 44,700,950 of record CM046836.1, read on the forward strand.
TGAAAGAAAGCCCAAAACAAAGAATAACATAAGCAAAGAAGGATAGAAAGAATAGAGAAAGAAGAAAATAAAGAGAGTCGTAGGGATGGATAGAAGTAAAGATGAAGAGGAAAAAATAAAGGAAAAACAGAGATAAAATGATACTAAAACAAAGGACAACATAAGGAAAGTTAGGGAAAACAAATGCAGAAAGATAAAGTAATAATAAGTTTAGGACAGAAGAAAATATAAAAGGATGAAAATATGAACGAACATAAGGAACAGTTGTCCTGGGGGGGGGGGGGTAGTTGTCCTAAGGGGTAGTTGACTTAAGGAGGTAGTTGTCTAGGGGCTAGTTGCCAGGGCGTAGTTGTCGAGGGGGTAGTTGTCCGGATACGATATATACATGTATACCCTCCACCTTTTTTTTTTCAAGAGGGGAGTTAATAAACGACGGTTCTAGTACTAGAATTTATATTTCAAATACTATGGAAGCATGGGTGTCGATCCCGGGAGGGGAGGATGTGTGATATATTCCCCCAAATAGTTCAGGAGGGGGATGATGGCCTGTATCATCACCCCCCCCCCCCCCAATAATTCACCTTCAATAAATGACATGATCAAATAATATGATCAGGAGGAGGAGGATGATGACCATGATGATTATTATTCATAGGATCACAATCGATCAACATGGCCATAATTTTGTTATGATTTTTTTAATATTATGATTAGGAAGACCGAAATCAAGATTTCAAAGAAAATGATGAAATTAAGCAAGTTAGTAATGTTAATGAACTGAAATCATAGGTTAGCACATTGTAGATGTATGAATTAGACATCGTTTTTTTAATTATTAAGGCACCGGTACAGCGCCTTTCAAAATGTGGGGAGCATTGATAAATATAGTTCAGTTTTTAAAAAAATAGCGATATATTTGACAAAAGCCGGAAATGCATTTTCAGGCTTTTTAAATACAGTACCGTGGGGTTGTCCTTCATCCATTTCCCTTTCTTATATGATTTAAATAGCGACCCTCTTCTTCAATTATGAATACCGACCCTCTTTTCACCTATTATGAATAGCTTACCTTTTCTCCTATTATGAATTACGGCCCTCTTCTTCGATTATGAATAGCGACCTTCTTCTTCGATTATGAATAGCGACCCTCTTCTTCGATTATGAGTAGCGATTCTTATGATTAACGACCCCTATTTGATATGAAAAGCGACCCTTATGACTTCTTATGTATAGCGACCCTTATGACTTATTATGAATAGCGGTCCTTATGAATAGTGACCCTTATGTCTTATTATGAATAGCGGTCCTTGTGAATAATAATTTATGAATAGCGGTCCCTATGACTAGCGAGCAGACCCCCTTTAAAGAATTAGTTCTATCAAATTTAAGAACAGTATCAAATGAATTAGGGGTCAGTTTGTGATAAAAATGTGTATTACTCATTTAAAATGCCTCCACACGGGAAGGTGGAATAATACGTAATTCCATGAAATGCAGTTTGAAGCCATTGATGTTGTCGAAGTCAACTTTAAAGAGGTCATCTCGTGAGGACATAGTTACATATTTGTCATCTGTCATTTTGCATACTATGTTGCTGTTTTTCGTAGAAACATGTTTCACTAATGCAGAGTTTTTTTGCAGCTCTAGGGCTAGCTAGAACTGCATGTCTCGTCGGGGTGAGATCCTCATTTACGACGTCTTCCTGACGTCCATTTTTTCCTTTCAGCTTGAAATGAGAGTCATAAAAACGATCTCTCTACCTTCTGTTGGTAAGACGAACAAAAGCCTGCGGAGGTTTGCCTGCAGACTTCCTCCCAAGGCGATTACACGATATAATGTTCACCCCCTTTAGATCCACACCAGCCTGCACTGCCACTTTAGAAAATTTTGCTGGCAAGTAGTTCCTCGGATTCTTCATCTGATTTCTCCTCTGCAAGGCCAGTGATTCGGAGGTTATCTCTCCGGCTTAATATATATATATATATATATATATATATATAAACCCAAAACTGGAGTAATAGGGAGACACTCTTTGTATTATTTCTTTGTACTCGTGTCTCTCCTACGTAGGTCGCGCTATTATGACGGAATAAACCGCAATGTCGTGTGTCTCCGAAAAACGGTATCCAGTTCAATATATAAATATATATATATATATATATATATATATATATATATAGCGAGAGGGGTGTGGATGTGTGTACCGTTCGGTTGAACCATGTTATAGAAGAAGAAAGAACCTGAAAACAATCAAGTGGTTCGCCATATATGTATCCAACTGTTTATTTTCCCTTAACAAAATTTTCTACCCGTGCCTCGGGTCTTCCTCAGTGTTTAGACAATGACAATAAAATGACAATCACAATAAAATGAAAATTTTGTTAAGGAAAAATAAACAGTTGGATACATATATGGCGAACCACTTGATTGTTTTCAGGTTCTTTCTTCTTCTTCTTGTTCTTATTATCCAACACGTGGAACTTTTTAGTATGGATATATATATATATATATATATATATATATATATATATATATGTATATGTATATAATTTCTTTTCAATTCTAGTACTACGAGGAATTGCCATTGCAACTGTATCACGCACTCTCTACATCGCTGAAGAATACTTGCAGAAAATAACATCATTGTCGATTGAACAAGGTGGCTCGTTTCCAAGTCATGGGACAGACTTCGAAACATTATCCATGAGCCCATATTCCTTGGAGGTAGATGAGGAACGAGGGTAAGTGTAGTGTACATGCTGTTCTTGCCACATCACACACTGTAATACAGCCATCTGTTGTTAAACAATAAAGTGTGTCATGCATACAGTAATTTCACCAGTCGTGGCGCACCCTGGTAATACAGCTTCATTTCTGCAACGCCCTGTGTCAACTGCCCTTGTCTCTCCGGAGCGGAATGAATGGATGCGATTGGCTAGCAGATATTGCACCAAAATAAATAAGGAACAACTATGCGGCGTTTCGCTCCCTGCCGATCGTGCAAAGAATGACAGCAGGAAAAGTTCGTTTCCTAAGAGAATTATCCACAGGACTTTTGTATGTTCTACTAATTTTTTGGTAAAACAAGAACTTCCTCTGTAGCAGACTGAAACAAAATGAATAATATGTACCATATTTTCTATTTTCGATGTAACAGAGGGTAAGTTCCATAGATGTTTGCCAGATAAATTGTTTGCATGAAAAATACTTTGAAAATAAATTATCTTTGTTCAAAGTTGGCTGTCTTGCCGAGAATGCCTAGGCTATACAACACACAAATCATGACGTAGGCAGCCCGACAAGCGTATTACACAGTGCGCATGCGCAATCCCACAAAGACAATGCAATAGCCAGATAGCTTCTTGCGCATGGTTTAGTAGTGCGCCGTGTACTGAGTGAAAATTTTTACAACAGAGTGATTTATCTTAGATTAATCCTTCCTTCCCAATATCATCTGCGAAGGGTGCGACACCACTAGTGCAATTTGCGGCGACACTGGAGCCGCTGCATCAGAAGCCCCGCAGAAGCACCGCAATAGCGTTTGCACCGTAGAATCAAGATGCAATGTTTCAGGTGGATTTTTTCACAAGCATTTTCGGCATCGAATGGTGGGTGATTCCTCAACAACCATGGTATTTTCTGAAAATTATTAATCCAAAACTGTCAAACCCCTCCACGACTGGTGACTTTACGGTATGGCCTGTAAACAGATTGAAGCTAGCTGCTTCGTTTTTTGTTTTTTTTTTGTTTTTTTTGTTGTTTTTTTTTTCGTGTCTGAAAACACCACATATTGTGGCGACGAGGATGGGATCCAATGAGTCCGACGTCGGGATCGAAAGGACAGCTTATTGTGGTTCTAGTGGGTAGCAGAAACCTACATTTTATTCCATTTACGGCTCAGCGATAAGTGAGCTCCTATTTTGCGCATGTGCAGATAAAGGTCATTTGTACTGTGTACAATTCTCCGTACCGCATATAGCTCTCCGAATCCGAACGCATGCGGCGCTCTAATTTTTGGGCATGTGATTGCTGGCAACTGAGCTTCCGGGTCCGGCCGGAGCGTCATTGACAATGTGTTAGAAGACGTGCTCAGCCTAGCAAAAACTCCCTTTTGTTCCTAATCTAGCAAATAATCGTGTTTTTATACAGTTGATATTTAAATGGGATTCTTCTGTGAAGCCACCCAATGTGGGATGTTGAGCCGAAGATGCAAAACGTGTTTTCAGCAGAACAATCACGCACGAAAAAAGCAAGGAAATTCTAGTGTATGCTCACTATATAGCTATTGACTGGAACCGGAAATATATGTGCCAACATCGTTGTCCCCGATATCGGCATCGGGAGCTGATATCGGCTGATATCGGCTGAAATCGGCTATATGCGATAGGGAGAATTGATCTTGTACGCTTTGATAGTGTGCGCACCATGATACGCGCAACAGTATGATTTTAATCGTTTAACAAGTAGCGCGTCCACCAAAACAGAATGATGAGTGCGTGCGTACTAATTGGGGTCATTTCAGGGTCATTTGTACCATGTACTAATTACAAACTAGCCTCTTGTCGAGGCCCTGGCGCTGTTGAAATCCTTGGCGATATGGAGGCAAAAACCGAGGCGCTTGCGCCGAGGGCCTCTTGACACCCGATCTGAATTTCTTTTGTATTTCATTGTTTTGACGAATATTCCGACCAAATTTTGGTCGGTGAAAATCATCCAATAAGCGTGAGCTACCATGACGTAATGTTAAATATTCATGACTCGACTGCACGCTATTTCTTACATATTAATTAATCGCAGCCCAAAATGGCGTTCAACGTTTCTTCCACGACGAGTGATGACGATATTTGTAAGAGCTTAGAATATGCCGCTAGAATGTTGAAGATTGACAGATTCAAAGATTTGCAAGTTGATGCAATCAAATCTGCACTTAAAGGACAAGATGTTTTTGTGAATCTGCCTACTGGCTATGGAAAAAGTGTTATTTTTCACGCGTTACTGCTCTGTGCTGATTACCTCCGTGGGCCAGGGATGGAGAGTGAGACTGCTGCTTCGCGAGGGCCAGGCGGATCCCCCGGGGCCTTGCCGGGCAGTGAAGTTGCTGGTAACTCCTTGGTTACATCATCTTCTAGTCTATCATCTTCACGAAGCATTTTGTTGATTATTTCCCCTTTGGTGTCTCTGATGAGAGACCAGGTGAAGTCGCTCAAGAAACGTGGACTTCAAGCCATCTATCTTGGGGACGCTTCGTCACAAGATGTGACTTTAGAATTAGAAGGTATAATTTTGAATTTGACTCGGTCAAGATCTAAAAACTAACTGTGTTAGTGTTATTTGTTAATAACAATGTAACAGTGTAGACTAAGTCAACTTTTCAGAATTAATGGAGATGCATCTATTGTTGAACGGTGACTTTTATTGCCCATTCTTCATTATTTGTAAATATATGATGATCTCTTGAGAAATATGTACATTTGTCTTATTTCAAATTACCATGGTTTGTAAGCTAGAGATCGAATTCTTCATAATGTGCTTGTCTGTGAATGTGTTTTGAGCAAGAGATTTACGTAATCCCCCCAAAAAAATAATAGACAAGTCCAGAACTGAAGTAAGAAATCCTGGAGATTTCATTGGCCAATTTGCTGGGCGATCGCCGCGGTAATCTAACTATTCACGTTTTCATGCATAATTCAGTAGGAAATCGTGCCTCATGAATATATAATTCAGGTCGGGTGTCAAGAGGCCCTCGGCGCAAGCGCCTCGGTTTTTCTGGCTCGCTTCGCTCGCCACCAGAAATTTTGCCTCCATATCGCCAAGGATTCCAACAGCGCCAGGGCCTCGACAAGAGGCTAATTACAAACTGGCTTAATGTGAGAATTACTGATCGAAAGTTGCCAATTTTAAGCTTTGGTCACAACCCCAAAAACTATACTGCTGGGCGGGCACCGCTGCACAGTGGGCCAGAATGAAGTCAAAGTGTGCCAAAATTCGTCTGTGATATAATTACTTTGGAACGAAAGAAGATAACTTAGGGTAATTTGACCCGCAGAATCCAATGGAAATACTTTAAACCGCGTAAGATTTCCAAAAAACGGCTGATTTCTTATTCGCTGCTGAAAACGTAATAATAAAGAACAAAATAACCATAATTCGGTCAAACTAAAATTTACAAAGTAATACCTCGTCATGCTGACATATTTGACAAGAAATAAGTTTGGATAGAATGAATGAACAATGTTAGGTGGTTTGCTTAACAATAAGAGTTTACCGCTAAACCAAAATTTTCCAATAAAAAAACATATCATACCCCCCCCCCCCCCCCCACCGCTTAAGGGGGTATTCGTGTTGCATAATAGTTGTCTGGGACTCAATCTTCTGGAAAATCGTTAGGACTTAGTCATTGTTTTATAACAAACAATTTCATATTGCTCATTTGTCTATTTATCTTACTTTACTTTAAAGTACACATTCAAAGAAAATCACAAATATGATAAATAATGTATCACTAGAAACTGGCAAGTTAACAGATAGCAATCGTATCAGTTTAAAGTCAACTACATATCAGGTAATTAAACAATAATACAAATAAAACTACCTCCCAGCATCTGCGATATACAAGCGCTTCGCCAAAAAAATAACAATGTTTCAATGACGTCAATAAAGGGAACAATCCTGTCCAAGCAGACGACGTCCCATAAAGAATGAACATAAGTGCAGTGCAGTTATTTCTCAAATTATAAAGAATTTAGTGTATTCAAACGTGCCCATATTTCACACCATTCTAAAATGGGAATGAAACAGATTCTGATTACTGAAATCTTTTGTTTGTAAATATATAGGATGAGGGTTAATGAACAATCAAAGAAACCACACTTTCAAATTGAAAAGCCCGCTGAATGATTGCAAGGACAGTATTTATCCCTCATTCAACGCCGAACGTCCAGCGGTGTATGCAGCTGTAAATGAAATGGCGTCTATTTTGTTTACAAGCAACTGATTCCTTTATTCTTGTAACGCTTCATTTTCCATCCAAATAAACCCATGCACGGGGTTTAGAGTGAGGCAATATATGGATTAAACATAATAGACTAATGCTAGTGAAGTGAAATAACTGAAGAGAAGATGACAAAACAGGCACTGAAAATATGTGAGATGTTATGGGACATCGTCTGCTTGTGCAATTAACGTCCTCCCTTTGACGTCACACATTTCAGCGGCTTTCGGAGAGCTGTTCAGGTGCTATGTCGGGGCTGTATTTTAGCAATTTGTAATTGATAATAATCATTACTTCGAATGTTTGCAAGCGTCGAATTTTGACAAACTTGTCCGGTCTAAGCTTCACCTACGCAATAATGAAAATTAAGTCAGTTTTAAAAATCAATGAATATCTACTTTAATACTTGCTCTTTACAAGAGATAGGCAATTGTACACTGTAAAAAATGACTGTAAAAACTACAGGTTTTTTAGCCCTTGAAATTACAAGTTATTGCCGTGATTTCAATTTTACAGTATTTTCCTGTAAAACAACAGCAAGTTTGTTGGTTTATCGGAAATTACTGTTGTTTTACAGGAAAATACTGTAAAATTGAAAGAGCATAAGTTTTTGCAAGGCCATGCAAGATTATGCTATACACTTGTTTAATTTCCTTGAAATTTTGCTTTACCTATTTACCCTTAATATACCCCTTTGTTCTAAACCCACTGCCACAGTACGATATAATAACTGTTCGAGATACATAAACCCATTGGCATGTATTATTGAACATTGATTAGGCTTATATATATACGGTGCCCACAGACGAATAAACTAAAATTTCTTTGAAATTTTGCTTTATTCATTTACTTTTAATATACCCCTTTGTTCTAAACCCACTGCCACAGTACAATATAATAACTGTTCGAGATACATAAACCCACTGGCATGCATTATTGATAACATTGATTAGGCTTATATAGTGCCCACAGACGAATAAACTAAAAAAAAAACTAACCATTCAAAGGAAGGTATCACGCGTACTGGAATTGTAGAGGGTGCTGTAGAAAGATCGTCGCCAGAGCTACGGGGCCTCCGCTCGTACTCACCGCCGCGGTGGCTCCAATTTAAGCTTACAATTGTAAACATGGGGGTATAAAATTGGCTTCAACTTAAAAACCGGGCAGACATGCACCTGGAAACGGGCAACCAAATTTGGTATCAATGTAAAGCTTAGAACTTGAAAATTTTGGTTCTATAATGTTTAAAGACGAAATTGGCAGCAATGTTAAAATTTTCCTTGTATTGATTAAAATATCTTATTTTTTACTCATTTTAGCAGGTTTACCGCAAAATAAATAGTAAATATCAATTAACTTTCGAATTGAATGCTAACTGATATTGTCAAATGATTTATTAGGAACCATGAGCAATAACAGTTCTATACCTTTTTTTCAAAATGTGAAAATCTTGAATTTAGCAAAGTAGTGATTTTGTTTTTTATTTTTACATTATGCAGTTGAAGGAACAAATTTTCAGCTTTAAGAAAAAAAATAAGACACTTTAGATAATATATTAAAGAGAAATATTGCTCAGAAGTATTTGTTAGGGTGTTATCTTCAAAAAGGACATGAAAACGTTTTAAAAAAATCACAATCACCAAACTCCTATTTTGGCGCACTTTACTTTGATATTTGCCCACTGTGCGTTGGTTTTTAGCAGTGCTGTAGGACTCGAGTCCGGACTCGGACTCGAGACCGGCCTCGAGTCCCTATTTCTCGGGACTCGGACTCGAACTCGGACTCAAGCCACAAGGACTCGGTCTCGGACTCGGACTCAACCAATGGTGACTCGTGACTCGGGCGAAAATCGGGCCGAGACCGGCAACGAGACCGGCAATTTTTCCGTTTTCCGCTTTTAATTTTAGCTCAAAAAATTACCCCAGGGCACGCAAAAAAAAAAAAAAAAAAAACCCTGCTATTTTCGCGCACCTTACTCGATTGAGCGGTATTTTGAACATGAACTTTAAAACATCGATCGCCGTAACGGTACGAGAATGTGCCCAAATAGATGATAGACGTTATAAGATTAGTCGTTTTATGCTCGTATACACTCGTTATACACGTATGACACAGACAAGTATTGAAATTGATATTAAGCATTTGGAGATGGATTAATCTATCACACACGTTTCTCCATAGACCCCAGCCTAGGATATCTTGGGCAGTCTCAAACAGAATACTTTTTCCATTTCAGTTGGAAACTTTGTTTTCTATAATCTGGCTTTTTAATGGCATTCAACTTGTTATCTTTTTTTGTTGTTGTTGACTTATAATTGATAAAAGATAAAATTATAAGGCCTTTGAAATGAACAAATATTAATTCATGTATCTTTTCTTCATTGAGGTATCATAGAAACAATATAGAGTCAACTCTCCATAATTACTGTGGATACAAACAAAATACTTGGCCTGATAAGGCTTGTTCACATATGAGCCATTTGTTCACACTTGTTCAGTATTTTGGTCATTAAAACTTCTGAAATTCCACCAGTACACCAAACCATCACCGAAAATCTAACCATAGATATTAATCTCAACATTTCCAATTCAATTTTCTTACCTTCTGTCAGAATTTTTAGTGTAAATAGCTGGAAATCTTACTGAACTTAATCTTTTTAAGCACCAAGCGACATGTCCAGCGACAAATCACTCTTGTGAGCAAGCCTTTATAGTTGTCTGCATTCGTACTAAGAAAAGTTACAATAAATTAAATTCTCTGACAATGGAAGTTTTCAATGAACCAGAAACTATATGTTACTGAGAGTTCACAGTAAGGCATTTATCATAATGAAAATAATGTGAAGGGAAAAAAAATTGCAATTTAAGATGTTCCCATCGGGACTCGGACTCGGACTCGGACTCGGATGTCCAGGACTCGGGACTCGGATGCCAGGACTCGGACTTGGACTCGGACTCGGACTCGGACTCGGACTCGGACTCGGACTCCAGGGACTCGGACTCGGACTCGGACTCGGATGGGATGGACTCGACTACAGCACTGGTTTTTAGGGCATCGCTCGGTCGCCGCTGAACTTATAGCGCGAAGTTAAAATTCTGGCGGCGCCCACCCACTTTTGAAAAAAAAAAAAAAACCGGCAGACAACCTGTTACAGTTGCGGGAAAGCAAGGCATCTGAAGAGGGTGTGTAGGCATACAATTAAGAAAGCACCAGTTCAATTGAAGGACGCTGAAAATCGTCGCAAGCAAGTCGCGGACATTCCAATAAATCATCGTACAAGTCAAGAAAAAAAGAAAAGGAAAGTAGATCAAACACACATATGATCGGCACAGAAATCCAGGCCGATAATCCTAAATTGTTTTTAGTTCATGAACAAGATGCTAGTATAGACTCAGTTCCTATTGTTGAACTTGATATTTTAGGTCATGTTGTACCATTAATTTTGTTGTTAAAACTGCACCAGCTGTATCAGTGATTTCAGAGAAAGAGTATACAAAATAGTCACATTCTATTGCAAAAGTTATGTATGAGATTGGCTTGTTACCTAAGATTACAAATACCTGTTTTAGGTAGGATCCATGTGAGAGTAGAGTACAGAAATTCTGCATATTGCTTACCATTGGTACTTGTAGCAGGTGACAAGTCGCCCTGATGGGTCGGATGAGTATAGGTCAAAAAATGCGGCAACTATAAACAAGGAGTAAACAAAGTATAAGAGGAAGATAATTGTAAGACTTTGTAAGTCTATTTCCGAGTAAATTGTAATAATTATTTGTGCATACTATGTAATACTATTATCAAGGACCGCATGAAAGAACAGCCATATTTTGTTGATACGTCTGAAATGGGCTATCGGCCGTATATGGATCTTGAATTATTTATGTATATTATTAATTTTATTCCATTGATTTCGGAAATATAAACAAACAAACGATACTTACCCACTGCCTATAAGTGAATATATGTTTGCTTATGGCAGGTGGTAAGGTGTTAATCAGTAAGATTAGCTTGTCAAAATTAATGCTTACTTGCAGCTAGAGTTAACTGACAAAAGAGTATGGATTTACTCACAATACACACGCTCAAGGGGCTATACCAGTATGAAAGGTTACCATTTGGGGTATCAACTGCTCCAGCAGTATTCGAAAGTGTCATGTATCAAGTCCTAGATGGTATTAAGGGAGTCTGCTGCTACTTAGATGATATTTTTATCAGTAGTGAAAATGAATAATAACACATAAAAACACGGAATGAAGTATAGGGAGGCTCCAAGATTACGGTGTCAAAGCGAAGAAGGAGAATTGTTCCTTCGTGGTGTGTAGAGTAACATACCTAGAAATTGAAATTGATGGTATTAAGGGCGTCCACCCTACAAAGGAAAAGGTAGAAGGGATCTCTGATGCAAAGAGACCAGAGAACAAAGATGAGTTGAGAACCTTCATAGGCATCGTGTATTAGGCCAAGTTTATCCCGGATTTAGCTATTACATATTTTGCTCCACTATACCAATTGCTCAGAGATTAAGTACTAGTACATAGAGTGGAATTGGACCACTGAGTGTCAATATACAAATGATGCACAGGTCTGAGTGTGTAGGTAGGAATTGTGTACATAAGGTAACTATGGAATGTTTAACCCACGAGGCGCAGTTTCCACAGTTACCGCATGCACACTATTTCTACCGACACAAGAAAAAACATGTGCATTATCTGTTTTATAGAACGGTGTACAAGTTTTGGCAAAAATCCATTTTTTTTTTCAGTCATGGCAAAATTTACCGGATGCATGGCTAGCCATGCGTCCGGTAATTACCGGAAGCATGGCAAATTTACAGGATGCATGATAGAGGAAAAACCTTATACAAGGCACTGCTTCATGCTTGAACTGGTAAATCATGTTCATGCATCATGATTACATTTTTATAAATTTAATCAATTCCATAGAAAACTAAAAATCTGGCTATTTTAGGTTAAATTTCAGGATTACATTTTTTCAATAAGTGTCAGCGTCTTGACCCTAAGCTAACTAGTCTACTGTCAACTTTAAAAAAAAAAAAAAAGAGAATAATCTACATCAAGTCAACAACTAACTTTAGTCTCTAAGTTAGATCTAATCTAGTATCTAGTCTACATGTGTTTACATTAAATTAATTAATTTAAAGAATTCATGCAAAGATTCTGAGAACTTCCAGTCTTGTAATAACAATTTTTGAGTCTTGTCATCCCGACAGTCACAGTGTCGCTGCAGTGGATATGCTGCAGTGAATCACTGTATGCACTGCAGTGCTAGTTAGTGCAGCGTATTAAAGATCCTGAAAAGGGAAGATAGGACACTCCCCTATTTTTGTCTCGCCCACCGGAGGTGAAGGCGAGACTAAGGGATCCAAATGGCGTCCGTCCGTCGTCCGTCGTCCGTCGTCCGTCACAAATGTTAAAGTTTACCTGCAAGACTCTCTTAGGACGCATAACTTGGCAACTGTTGCTGCAATGGCAACCAAGCTTGGGTGGTAGAAGCACTAGGGGTATCTTCATGTTACGGTGTTGTCGGAGGTCACATGATGACGTCAAAGATCATTTGAGGTCATATATTAAAGAGTACCTGCAAGACTCTCTTTTCATATGTTAAAGTTTACCTGCAAGACTCTCTTTTGACAAATAACTTCACATCAGTTGCTTGGCCTTCATCCTAACTTGGGTCATAGATGCATTGGGGCTACCTGCATGTTATGGTTACGTCGGAGGTCACGTGATAAGGTCAAAGGTCATTTGAGGTCATATGTTAAAGTTTACCTTCAAGACTCTCTTATGACACATAACTCTGCACATGTTGCTGCAATGGCAACCAAACTTGGGTGTTAGGTGCACTTAGGGTACATTCATGTTATAGTGCCTTCGAAGGTCACATGGTAAGGTCAAAGGTCATTTGAGGTCAAACGTTAAAGCACAATGAAAATTGTTGTGTTTTGAATACTGATACACACAGATTTTGTGGCCTTGACTGTTGTAGGTGGAGTGCCCCCCCCCCCCTCCATTTTTTTCAGATATTCCAAAAGTGTCCCTTGGTATTTCTGAAATTTACTGATTTCTGATAACTGCCCCTTTTTACTACAAAAGTGCCCCTTTTCCTTTTTAGAAAGTGCCATTTCCCCTTCTGATAAGTGCCCCTTTTGAAAGACTTGTACAATATTTGCTCCTTTCAAGTCTGCCCCTTTTGCTCTGTAATGAGTACCCTTTCCCCAACTGATATGAGTGTAATTTTTCAGATCTGGCATCAAATTAAATGTCACTTTCACTTCTGATATCTAGTGCCCTCTCTAATAGCCCTCCCTTCGTCTTGTAATGAGCACAACCCATTTTACCTATATTTCCCACTTTTTCTTACAAAAAGAGCCATATATAGTTTTTTAAAAATCAGTGCGGTTTTATACAGTAACAAGTACCCGTATTACTACATGTACTTTTCTAGTAAAATGTAAGGCAGAGGAGCTGGAGTCAAGAGGGGTACATGCCCCTCCCCTTCCACAGCAAAAGATGACTCATTCCACTTACTCGAACGTGCCCATAATTTAAACAAATTCGGGCAACATTTTTCAAAATTATTAGAAAGAAAGGGGGCATTTTTCGGGTACTTGTAAAAGTCGGGACCCTATGCCCCTAGTCCCCACCCCCAAACACACACAGACACACAAAAACACACACACACACCAGGAGCCCCCTGCTCTGCGCGTGTGCGCGTGTGTGTGTGTATGATTACTATTTTAAAATATTTGAGTGTAAAGAAAATGGGCAGGGACATGGAACAACACTGTGATAGCTGCATGTCCCCAGTTGAATTTACCCCCCCCCCCCTTTGGATTTTTTTTGTTTTGTTTTGTTTTTGTTTGTTTTTGTTTTTGTTTTTTTGTTCTCCTCCTCATTAATTTTCAAACCCTTTCCCTCTTCTGAAATTCTTTCCTTCCTGTTACAGTATTTCAGCCCCCTGGGTCATTCTCTCCCCCCCCCCCCCCCCCCCCCATTGGTTTGTACACAGTCAATGCGTCAGTTTACCTACCCAACGCTGTTTGGCGCCCTTCCCCTGGCCGTTACATCGTACCCTGTACAAAACCGGGAGAGTGTTCTATCTTCCAGCCTTTGAGCGTAATACAGCCTGTGACTGTGTACGCCAAAGTGACCCTCTACTTAAATCACACTGCACTGCATGTGTGATCGAGATCCGATGTATTTTTTTTTTCAAACAGGTGGACCAATAATTGGGTTTTATTGGGCTTACCATCAGAATCCAAAGTCAACTATCATTAATATCTGATTTTTGTCTCAATTCCTGCAGTTCTCCGTCTGTATACAGTCAAAATATCGCGGCTCTTTCGCACTCGCCATTAGAAGGATATGCAAAAAAGAAAAAGTATTTCGCTGTCATAATTGGGATGACCAAGTTTTCATAGGTATCTGTATTGTAGGAAGTTTACACTGTTAACTGACCACCAAGCCCTGCCTATCATTTTTGAATTAAAGAAATGGAGTCCATCCCTGGCAGGAGCAAGGCTGCAGAGGTGCGCATGGTTTTGATGGCTCACCAGTATGAAATCAAACAAGTATCGGAAATCCAAAGAACATGTAAAAACTGATGTTTTGTTTAGATTCCCAGTCAAAACAGATTCACATTTGGCATTATATCACATACAACAATTATATGCCTATATCAGCAAAGGATATCAGTGAAGAAACCAGGAAGGACATGGTGCTCAGCAAGTTTTGTATCATGTGATGAATGGGTGGGCCAAAACACTGTGATGATGAAATGTTACAAGAATATTTCCATAGGAGAATTGCACTGTCTGTATACCAAGGTTGCTTACTATGGGGAATGAGAGTGATAAAAACCCCAAAGTTCAAAGAAAGCTTTTCTTAGAAGAATTATATCAGGAGCACGCAGGAGTAGTGAGAATGAAGCTGTAAGAGAAGTTACTTTTGGTATCCTACGTTAGATGCTGAAAAACTATCAGAAGTTGTGAATCATGTCTCGGGATGAAAAATGCCCCCCCCCCCCCCCCCGAGATACCATTCGTGCTACGTTTTAATGCACATAAACCATGGGAACGTGTAGATGTAGATTTCTTCGAATTGGAAGGAAAGGAGTGTTTGGTTCTGATAGACACATTATAGTAAATGGGTGAATGTAGAGTTGATGACAAGCACTGCCAGTGCAAAATCTATAGAGACTAAGAGAAGTTGGTTCGCCATTTTCGGCTTAACTGAAACCCTAGTGTCCGATAATGGTCCTCAAATTAACTCAGCGGTAATGGAAGTTTTTTGGAGCAAAAATAGGGTAAAACATGTGTTAGTTCCACCATATCATCCAGCATCGGCAAATGGGTCGGCAGAGAGAATTGTTCAAATAGCAGAATAGTGAAAAGAGCATTGCAGAAATATACTTGAGTGATAACTTGGGAAGAAACCCCCAATGTGACAATTCGACACAGGTTAGACAATTTCTTGTTCTCATATAGAAAAACGCCTAAAACTGTTATGGGAGTTTTCTTAATCTTTAAATTCGCACCAAGGAAAACCTTTAGTTTGCTTAAGCCAGACTTGAATGCAAGAGTGACACAACAAGAAGAAAAAAAAACAAGATAATATCATGATACCCCAGGCATGAAACTGTGTTCTAGGAGTCTTTGTGAGAGTAGGAGGAAGACTCCGTCAGTGCCATGTTGATCATTTGTTAAAATTACGTCCAGAAAAGTTAGAGAAGGAAGAAAGGTTATCTGTTAACCAAGATCACTTAAAATTGTCTGAATTGCCAAGGTCCATTGTACCAAATGAGTCAGAGTCTAAAAGTAAGACTAGCAAGTCACCAGTTTAGCTTTGTGCATTGAGTGGTACTAGTAGTGGTCAAGGTCAGTGTCAGGGTCAAGGTGACCTTCTGAAAGAGATGGTAGATGTAAACGATCAATGTTACGAAGAAAGCAACGTTAATGAAAAAGAAACCAGATCGGCTGATAAAAAAGTATGTGAAAAGGAAAGAAAAAGGAAGGAAATCCATGTTTTATGTTTATGTTTTATGTACCAGTTTGGTATTTTAATGCTTTTGCCAAATTTTAGAATAACGAGTCATCAAAAATGAACCATATTTAACACACATGAACTTCAAGTCAAGGGTCAATGTAACATGTAAACAAAATCCGCGCGCGCATGATGAGTGTACGCACGCGCGCGTCAAAATTTTAAAATGCTCAGACAGACTCACTTTTTTTATCAAATCAGGACATTTTAAGCATTTCAAAATTTTCCGAGCTTGCGCGTCCGCGCGCACGTTATGCGTTATGCGCGCGCGCAGGGCGTACAGAACGTAAAAGTGCCGTTTTTTTGTTTGTTTGTTTGTTTGTTTTTGTTTTTTTTTGCATGGTTTGTATTCCTGACACTATTCTTGACAATTTGCAACCATTTACAGTCATTCTCGACTTTCTGTAATGCCACACGCGCTCGTCAAACTTTAAAATTCGTGCGCGCGTCAATGGGCAATATAATGTAAAAAGTTGTAAAAACATATATATATATATATATATATATATATATATATATATATATATAAGATGTATGTAATATATATATATATATATATACAATCCGCCGTAGCTCGTCAGAATGCGTGGAAACACCCCAATTTTTTTACATATTCTGAAAGCCTACGAGTTGTAGATATGAATTCATGAAAAAAATTGGGGGGTCGATCGATCGGAACGTCGTCATAATTGCGTATGAACTGAAAAATTCGATTTTGAAAAAATGACGTCATAATTTTTGTATTCATTTAAGACAATATTTCAGTAATCAGGCCTAGCGCTACGGTACAATTTGCATCTCATTAACCCCTGGTTTGTTTTGAATTACCAACGGACTTCTAGCTCAGTGCGTGCGTGCGGTCATCACAATGGCAAAACAAGGAACTTTAATTTGCGCCTCTATTTTGGCGATTTATGAGCTGAAACTTCCCACATGAATTAATTTGTAGTTATAAATGATTGTCTGCAAAAATCCTGAAATATGATGACTGTTTTGTCGAGTTATAGCAACATTTTGAAATGAAAATGTCAAAAAACTATGTGTCTATTTTTTTCTGACACAAGTCTACCCCTGCATAAATATTCATGAAACTTCATTTCCTTATTCGGGGGTGTATATTCCTTATTTAGACAAAGTTTCGCTGATGCGACTTCTTTCTTTGCAGAGATACTACGTCTTTTTCACACGATATCTTGCAGCAATTTAGAGCAGCAAATTGTGCGCAGTGATGCCAAATTCACGATCTGCACATACGATATTCATGAGTCAGCCGTAGTCAGCTCATTCATAGATTGCGCATGCGCATGGCCCATGGAGAACTCGGAGCACTCGCACACAGAGCTCAGCCCTACACAGATTTCAACGCATGGGACGTGGTTGTAATATTTTTCTGTTATGTCAGCCTCGGCGATCTGACACCGAGATCCTTTTTTTCTGACACAACTCTATGCGGAAAATTCACCTCAAGTAAATACCATACGATTGTAGAAAAATGTACAGTAAAATGATTCATGACAGTGATTTTCTTGCGAATCTAGCCGAAATGAGGAATTTTAGGAGAAGTTTAACAGGTAAAATATTATGTTTGTAACCGAAGAAATATCGCTAAAATTTCATATTTTCCATTGGTCAAGCTTTGATTTTGCAGTATTGTTGTGAAAGATACATCTATATTTAATAATTTTTCGAACTGTGTGTTTACAAAAAGTGGTGTTTAATACATTATTTTTCAGCTTGCATTTGTAAACAACTTTACGTAAATCGTGGGAAAATGCAAGAACTGTTGAGGTCAAAGGGGGTCAACTCAATGGACAATCGCTCGCTAATTATAGGGCTAGTCCCCGACTGTAATAGGTTGTCGATTTTCTTCCAAATTTTAATATGTTGTAGCTGAGATAATTCTCTACAAAATCAGTCTTCATCATTTTTCATTTTGACAAAGGGATCACAGTGTATCTTTGCGATTAAAGGAGGTATGTCAATTTTTCACATTTTGGGTGTATTCTCTATGGGACATGACTTTTTCTCAAATCTTGATTATGCATTCATGTCTTCTTTGAGCTGTATATCTCTGTTATTTCTGCTCGATTTTCATCTAAATTTTAGTATGTTATAGCTGAGACTATAAGCTTTCACCAATGCTCCGTCCAACTTTTGATCAGATGTCGGGATCATGCCCCCTTTTTAAGTACAAAATGTAATTTGAGAATCCCGTTTTTGGTTTTTGTTTTTGTTTTTGTTTTTTGTTATCTCTATTGCAACAGTTTTGGTCTATTGGTAAAGTACTTGCCTCCCATCCCGCTGACCCAGGTTCGAACCCCAGTGGGTCCATTAAAAAAAAAATCTTCTTTTTGCATTTTATTTTACCATCTGCTTCGACTACTGTAACATATGAAATCACAAACAATGTAATAAACTTTTTCATTTTGCGTGTTATGTCTAACTGAATGTAAAGTAGTTTGTGTACAACCCTATGCAAAATCTGATTGCCTGTCGTGTATCAAACCTATGGGTTAATATCCCATGTACACTGTAAAAAAAATTTCTGTAATTTTACAGCAAATCTGGCGCCAGCAGAGTCGCCATAACTTCTGATGTAAAAATACAGATTAGATGTTACTTTTTCCTATGACACTGATGTACAAATAACATAAGATTAGCTGTTATGAGTAAATACAGAACTAATCTGTATTTTTTTTCCTGTAAAAATACAGATATTTTTTACAGTGTATAATGCAATATGAAATCGTCCGATTTTCTTTGACGCAAGTCTCCATCCATTGTCAACATTATAAGGATCATTATCTTGCACAAATATTATTACATCTTACAAAAGCAATTTGCCAACGGATAGACAGACCACCTAATTAGTCTTCAGTGACGAATTAAAGTTCTAGTGTTACTTTTATTGCAATCTTGTGACATTTGAACCGGAGCGTATTATGTTCTCAAAGCAGTGCCCTCATTTTATTTTAGTGCATGGGAGAGAAGTGTAGTGCACATGCTGTTATTGCCACCTCACAATCTGTTGTTGAACAATAAAGTATGTCTTGTATATGGCCGGTAAGAAAGCCCCCGTCACACCTATTCGGATTCAGCAGGAATCAAGCAGAACCAGCCGGAATACCAAATTTACCAAAATTCTTACTGTTGCGTAATGAATTGCTAATGTTTATAGCTTTATGTTCTGTTTAGGGATTAAAGTAAATAGAATTGTTGATAAAACCTTTTAGATAATATTTAACAGAAGTATTATTAGGAGAACTAGTCATTAAATTAGTTATCTGTCTACAACAGTTTATGAAATGTTGATTAAGTTCAGTTGATATATGCTGTGGATCGCAAACATTTCCAGTCTCATTAGTAAAATATTCAGGTAAAGATGTTCTAGGCTTATTTAGTTCTAGGCTTATTTATGAATTGATAACTGACCAAGTCTGTTTTGTATTATATTCATTATATTCAATTAACTGTAATCTGTGAGAAAAAAAAAGATTTTTTTTTTTGGCATGCTTTAACAGATTATTTAACTTATTTCAATTATTTATATTTTTATATAATAGGAAATATTATTAGGCAAATTGATCACACGAACAACATGTTACGTTTCAAATGCACATCTTTATTTGTTCATGCAACACATGCGAAACATTCACAAGTACAATTACAATAAAATCACACAAAATCCGTACAAAGTATCTGTTCTGTACAAACACTATCCACATAATGTCATAATGCCACACCAATATAACTACTCCTGGCTCCCATTTCCCTGTTCTGACTGCTCAGGCTGCTGGGTAGGTGTGGGAGAGTGCACAACTGGACGAGGGGTGTTGAGTTCTGGGTTGGCATCAGCCTGGTTGGT
The DNA here is from genome assembly GCA_025618425.1 of Heliocidaris tuberculata. Taxonomy (NCBI): domain Eukaryota; kingdom Metazoa; phylum Echinodermata; class Echinoidea; order Camarodonta; family Echinometridae; genus Heliocidaris; species Heliocidaris tuberculata. The sequence goes on from CM046836.1 coordinate 44,720,869, forward strand.
GTTGAGTAGCTTGATGAAGCTGTAGTAGGAACAACTACTGGAGCCACCCAGGCCAATGAAGTTCCCCATGTCCTTGCCCTGGATGGCTGTTGATGAAGACTGTGGCAGTGGGGTGCTGGCAGAGTAGGTGGGTGGAGCGAACTGTGTTTTGACGGGAGGCTGTTGCTGGAACTGTTGCTGCACCCAGCTGGCCTCCTGGGAACCACAGACATAAGTCGGTTGGTGGACCTGTGCTGGCTTCTGTGATGGATGAGACTGTCAGCTTTTTGAATGAGCAGCTGTCTTTGGAGTTCAGCAGTGTTGGTCCGGGTAGCCCCAGTGTCATCAGGAGCCTGTGACCTGGACCCCATGGAAGTGTCTGCATCAGACTGAGGAGCTGCAGGGTATAATGATCGGCGGTATCAGAATCAGGCTCAGACTAGGGAGCTCCTGCTGCTGCAGCAGGAGTTGCACTGGCTTTGATATTGGCCTTCATCTGGAGAAGAAACAATCATAAGCATGAAAACATGCATGGGCGGAAATCCCGGGGGGACGGGGGGGACGCGTCCCCCCCCCCCCCCACTATTTGGAAGGTAGGGGACACAATATCAAATGTCCCCCCCACAATTTGTGGTCTTTTATTATGAAAAAAAATACATCATTCAAAACCGAAATTACATACATGTACATGTATCCTCAAATTTCGAAATATATAATTTTCTTTTTGTAAAGAACTTGTGTATAAAAAAAAAAATAAAAAAAAGCGCTTGCAGCGTACGACTCGAACTCGCTATACAAGGCATGGGTATTTTACTCTATGATGCCAGCCAATTGATGAGTGACATCGATCGCCACGTGTCTAGGAGCTATCTATACAGTACGCTTACATCTACCTTAGACAAACTGATGAACATGCAAGAAATTTCTGTCATCCATTGAAGAAATAAAGAGCATGTTCCAGTGCCTGACTAGTTCTGTACTAAAGGATAAAAAACAATGAAATAGTACTACAAAGAGAAGAAAACATGGGATTGTGAAATGCATGTACTTTCACTGCTTAAACTTTCATACCACAATAACTAAGTTTCTGGTCATGGTTTCTGGTATATGTATTCATTTCGCAATTAGCATGTAAATGAAGAAAGTCAAGTGACTAAATGTGATACTATTTGACATATAAGATATTACTGCTAAAAAAAAATGAATACAACCAAAATAGAGTATGTAAAGTGAACATGTGATAATTTGACTTAAGTTTTCATGTTTCTACTGACGGTGCTCAGTGCAGTCCAAGTACATACACCTACATGTATATATGACAGTGCATTGCAATGCTGCATTTCTGTGTCACATCTGGACATGAAATTTCTGTCATCCATTAAAAAATATAGAGCATGTTTCGAGTGCCTGACTAGTTTTGTACTAAAGGAAAAAATGAAATAGTAAAACAAAGAGGGGAAAACATGGGATTGTAAAATACATGTACTTTCACTGCTTAAAGGCATTGATTAACATTGTTTCCAGTGAAAAAAATCTGAGTTCTATGGTTCTGCTGCTTATTGGTGGTGTCTTTGATAAGGTCTAAAAATGAAACCCTGAAAAAATTGTGCTTCAAAACTTTCATTAAGTGCTTTGAAAAGCCGAAAATCTATTGAGTAACCAGATTTACAATGCATGTGTTCCCCCATAGACGGTCGTTTTAATTATTATCGCCTACTATAGTAAATAATCAAACCTCTCTTTGCGATCAGTATCTATAGGGTTTTGTCTATAATTTTTGTTGGTTTAAGAGTTTTTGAGTACATATGCAAGTATTCATATACATGTCTCATCTTGACATGAATTATTTTTAAATCAGGTGCTCACAATGTCTGCCTTTAAACTTTCACACCGCAACAACTAAGTTTCTGGTATTTTTTTATATTCATTATGCAATTAGCATGTAAATGAAGAGGGTCAACAGACTGAATGTGAAAGTATTTGACATATAAAATATTACTGCTCGAAAAAAAAATGAATACAACAGGAATAGAGTATGTAAAGTGAACATGTGATCATTGAACTTAAATTTTCATGTTTCCACTGACGGTGCAGTCCAAGTACATATATCTATATCAATATCTCATTTGTTAAATGGGAGAATGGTTTGCTACATTAGTGATTACTGCTTTTAAGTACCTGATGTACTACATGTATGTTTTATATTGTAGAAAACTGTTCAAGACTAGACTGCAAACGTTGCAAATGCTTAAGTTGTGAACTTGTAATCGATAAGCCGACGCCTTGTCTGCACACAATATTATGTATGTATATGAAGAGAGGTTATTCATGAAGATCAGGTTCTGACTTGTTAATTTCTACTATAATATTTAATTTGTAATAAAGTCGTACACTAATACAAGAAACGTGAGAGAGTTACAAGTGTATTAAGTATACAAATCTCATGCTGCAAAGCTAAGCCTGGCAATAACTGAAGGTACTGGGGAAGAGTGCAAAACTATATGCGAAATGAAGGATTGTACGTCAGTTTCATTGTTTATGCATGGAGGAGAATCTCTGAAAATTTCATACCAATCTGATTCATATTATCCGAGATATGAGTGAAAATATAAACAAAGAAAATAAAAGAAAATGAAGCATTACAGTAATGCTCTCACACTATTATCATTAAATATATTCTTTTTCCACTGACTATTTTTCCAAAGCTTTGCCATAGTTGGGCTTCTGTGATACTATCTGATATATTTCTTTGCCATTTCACTTCATAACTGAGCACTTTTGCATTCTTCCCTCCTACACTCTTACCCAGGACCTTTAACTTATAATCATTGGTCTTTCAATCCAGAGTACTTTTCTATTTTGTATGTTAACTATAAAGAGACTTGGTCTTATAGTAGACACTGTTTTACCTTTTTAACTGTTGAACAACTTTGTACTGAAGAATACACAGAACACTGGTTTCTTGATTATATTGCCTTTATTTACTAAGCAGCAATGAATGAAGAATATTCGCAAAATTTTCAGAAGAAAAGGTATGGGAATTCATGACGGCATTTAGCTGTAGACAAGAAAGGCAATCTATGTGCATCACCTATAAGGTATTGAAGGTCTACTTAAATAAAGATGTACAATTTGCTGACTTTATTCAAATTTTGTTGCATAGATTGTTTATTTATTTGTGAGCTTACGTTATGTATCAATCATTTTATTTATTTCTCATTCCTTATTTATTACTGATTCGTTTATTAATAAATAAAACAAGTATCTATAATAGGATGAATTAAGTACACTCAAGGAAGCAACTGTAATCAAACAAATTTAGAAAGGGACAGAATAATGAACTAAATGATTGTGATCGCTACCACAATCATGCTGACCAGGAAGAAGAACTGATTGTGTAGAGGCTGCCTTAAACATTGACAAATGAATATGTGGGAGAGAAATGGGGATGAAAATACCATGTTTGTTAACATTTAAAGTGCGACCGATGAGACTGAGCAAATGAGTAATAGAGACTCACAATTATCATTATTTTCTGGCATTCCTTTCGAGTTAGAATGTTTTCATTTATATTTATGCACGCACATTTATTCATGTACTGGAGTACTGATGGATCTAGGTAGAGGGGGGGGGGGGCGGTTACTCCCAATACCCCATGCGTGTGTGTGTGTGTGTATATATATATATATATATGTATATATGTATATATATATGTACATATATATATATGTATATATATATGTATATATATATATATATATATATGTATATATATATATATATATATATATATATATATATATATATATATATATATATATGTATATAGGTGTGTGGGGGTGTGTGTTTGTGTTTGTTACTCTGCAGAACAGCAAAGTGGAAAACAAAAATGTGTCCCCCCCCCCCCCCCCCCCACTTCCGGGGGCAGATTTCCGCCCATGAAAACATGTGAAAACATGTGGACATAGTTGCAATTTCATCAGAAGCATCAAAATGAAAACATGAAAATAATGCAATAAAATACTTACTCTCACAGTTACCCTCTTTTTGACCAGGACGATGAGGTGGAGCCTAAGAAATTCTAGTGGTGTAGGATCTAGCAGTCCCATGCAGTCACTTCATTGTTGCCGGAACTTAAGGGAGTTCTCTTTAGCTTGTCATACCTTGTTCTTATATTGGCGTACCACTTCTTCAGCTGGTCATTGGTCTTGCCCATCTCCCTAGTCTTCTGCTCCCACAGTGCATCCTTCAGGCCCTTTTTGATGTAGTCGAGGTGCTTATTGTTGAGGAGGCAATCCTGCTTGGGGGCCTGAAGCCAGTAAACCATCTCCTCCTGCTGCTCCTCAGTGAGGGTTAGTCAGCTGTCGCCAGCTCCCTCTTCTGGGACTTGGTAGCCTCACTGGGAGGAAGCTCATCATCACTGTCAGAGGAGTCCCATGCTGCTGGCTGATGGACCTCGGCCACTATGTCCATCTAGGAAGCAAGAGCAGGGGATGTGGAGTCAGCTCCAGACTCTAAAGGTGCTGGAGCATCTTCAACGGCAGGAGCTGGCTCTTCATGGGCTTCTTGGGCTGCAGCACCTCTGCCGCGTCCACGAACGTGGTCAGTGATGGAGTTCTTGACCTTGGCTCCCTTCTTCCTTAGCGGCATGTGATGTTGACCAGGCGACTCCTCAATGCAGACTAACGTTCCAGCTTCAGCTGGCTGGCCGCGTTTTGCTGTGATTCAGCGGTGTTCTGAATTAGTCCGTACTCATTCGAGGGCCAGTCGGGACGTTCCGATTGCATTCGAGCCGCATTCGAGCTGCAATCGAATGATTCTGACGGCATTCGAAGTGCTTCCCGCTGAATTATTTTAATATCGAAATAGATTCCGGCAGCAATCGAGATGCATTCGAGATGCATTCGAGGTGCATTCGGGACATTCTGGCAGGATTTGAAGTGGATTGGCTTATCGATTGCGATCAGAATGTTTCGAATGCTGTTGGAATGCCGTAATAATATTTAGAATGCAGGCAGAGTGCAATACTGTTAGAATACACTTTGAAAGTTTTGGGCATGGGCAAAACATTCAGGCCGGCCCAAGAATGGGCCCGAATATTTGGAATGCACTCCGAATGCAGTCAGAAGTTTTAGAATGCGCTTCGAATGTACAGCAATATACAAAGAATTTTCATTCAGCATTCCAAAATAATTATACTGAAATAATATAAACCCCTAAAAAGTATCATAAGACAAGCTCACTTCAGCCCAGAGGTAAAATCGAGAACCCTATGACTATTATATCATTTATCTTCTTAAGATTTACCGAGGACAGTAACTCGATTTTATATCAATTCTTTAATCAATCTTTATCCTACTAACTTTGCTCACAAGAGTGCACTGCGAGTGGATGAATTTTATACTTATGTGTGCCCGATAGAGAAGGTTATATCTTGAAAATATTTGATATTTTGCTTTTGACTAAAAGAGTCTTGTCTACTGATGTGATTGGTACCATGCATTCATTCTGTGGTCTAAGTTTTTGCGAAGTGGGAGGTAAAAAGGACCCCTGGAACAGTGCTGACTTTACTGCAATTCCATGCATTTACGACTAGTGCATGTTTGATGCTACTATACATGTTACCTCCTTTATAACAGTCAGACCCAACTCCGGAAAACCGAGCACAGGTATATACACCAAAAACGGCGTATGGAGCAAGATGAATACAGAGCCCTCATCGTTCAGTGCGAGACAGTGTGTACAAAAGACATGGGGAAAATCGTGCAATGTCGACCTGCTGTTAATAATATATTTTTCAAAAATAATGCTGCGGATATATTTATTTCAAACGTTTGTCATTTGAAAGTCATTTCATATGACGAATCGTTCAAGGATTTTGAAGATAATTGGCACGCAGCATTATTTGAAAAAAAATTATACATCGTTGGCTGGTTGACTTTGCAAGATTTTCCCCATGCCTTTTTTACACACTGCCTCGCACTGAACGATGAGGGCTCTATATTCATACGCCGTTTTCGGAGTATATACCTGTGCTCGGTTTTCCGGAGTTGGGTCTGACTGTATAATATGGAGGAAAGCCCAAACGAGAGGGGAAGAGGGGGTAGTTCAGTCGGGAAGAGAGGGATATAGAGAGAGGGAGACGGTGGGAGGGGGGCGGGGGGGGGGGGGGCTATGTTCATGTTTGCTACTTCAATCGACATAACCGTATGCAAACTGCTCTCAACATAAGCACCAAACTTTTTCAGGAGGAAGTTGTATGACTATACATCACCAAAACACGAAAACTGACAAAATTTTCCGTCGGGATGGGTTGTCAGACGGCCCCTAAAAATTGGGGTAGATTTCTCCCCCTTAAGTCCCGTAAACCAAATTTTGTCAGAAGGAAGAGATATGGCTGTACATTACAAAGATATAAAAAATAACGAAAATCTCCAGCGGAAAGGGGGTGTAACACTCCCCTGAAAAAAAAAGTGCCCCGTGACCGAGCTTTGCTGCCCCCAAATGCTTTAGATGTAGACAAAACCATTTTCTTGCATTCCAACCTTAATGACTCAAAAGTTTCTTATCTAATTCAAATCATATTTACAATTTTGAGTATTGTAATTTGATTGTGGTGGAATTTGGTGTCAATTGATTATTTCAATAAGTTGTTAAATTGTGAAAACTGTATTGCTTTCTCAAAAGTTGTCAAATAATAATTATTGTCAAGATTATGTAAGCACACCCATTGTCTAATTGCACCTGTTTGACAAGACATAATAGAAGAGCTTGCTAAATATTTGGATTATGTGGCTTCCAGGCTGAAATTTTCCATTCATGTTTTAATTTCACAAATACCTTGCAAGCTGTCTATTATGCCTTGTCAAACAAATTTATGTTACAATGACAGATTAATCAATAATTCGATTCAGTCATACAGATTATTTTCATAATGCTTAAATCTGTTCATTTTCATTACATTTAAATCTGTTTTTAAAAGGAGATGATATTTTTTTGGAGTTGTTGTTTGTGATGTTTATATCCAATAATCGCAGACGCTTTATTTTTCAGCTACCTGTACTGGACCATGTCAGGCGAGATCCATCGCAAACGTTTGGATGGAAACGGAGTCGCTGAGATTGTACACCGTGTTGCTGCTCTACACGATATTACCGGATTTAGCATTGACCTCAGCCGTACGTATTACTTATTTTTAAAAATATCTCAGTGTTATGTCATTTCAGATAGATTAATGGAAAATTTGATCATGAAAATACGTGCGATGCAACTATGCAAATTTAATATATATCGTATTTGCATTTCTGTCTATTCATTGGTCTCTTTTTCTCTCACTCTCTCTTTCTCTCTTTCTCTCTCTCTCTTTCTCTCTTTCTCTCTCTCTCTCTCTCTCTCTCTCTCTCTTTATCCCTTCAAGTTTGTCTCTTATTCCCTTCCACGCTGTCTGACCCCCAAATTTCTAAACCACGTTACTTTTATTTTTCCTTTTCTTTTTATGTAATATTTCCCCTCAATATTTATTTCTGCGGTTCAGATCTCTTTCCTTGTGTTTCTCCTTTCATTTTTTTTTTTTTATTGTTCTCGTTCAAATCATGAGAACACTATTTCTCCGTACGTTTTTCGACCAATGACCCTCACATGCAAATGTTATCGTTGTTCAGGCATTCGTCACCTTCGAAAAATGACAATGCATAAATTCGACAAAAAAATATCTTTCACAAATGAATATTTTGAGTGTTATTATGCATTATTAAATTGACAAAGCATGAAAAGCGATTAAAAAGCGAACTTTTTCAGCACCTTTTTTTTTCCTTCAAAATATGAAAACACATTATAATCATTACCATCTATTTCAACTGTTATATAATCTTAGAACCTTCCAGAAGGAATCTATTTTTTAGGTTTATCAGGGCGTTAATAGTTTTTACAAAAATTTCTAGAAGATGTAGGATCATATATATTTGGATGTACTCAGTAGTACCAGAAAAATACATGTACTAAATTATATAGTAAATTATACACATCCAGTTGAAGAAAGAATGTTCTAGATCATTCTGTTTTATGTATGATTATAACATCGTAATTATGTAATCTGTTAACCATCCTGACTTTTGTATGAACTCCTTAGTAAGAGTATAGCATTATAATGAGTCTATTAATAGATCACTGGAGTCCAGAGACTTCCGAACCAACATGATTATTGTAGTTGAAGGTAGGAACTTCTAGTTGTATAAAAGATGGGAGCTTGCACAGATAGAATCAGAATTTTTTATCCAGACTGACATCATGGAGCATAAATTGAATAAATTTTCGGTTACCACCACCAATGATCATATTGATATCAACCTTGGAGATCATCTAGGACCTCATCTTGGACTTCCTCTCGGACTGCATCTTGGACATCGTCTTTGACCATGTTGACATCATTTTCGACATCATCGATATCGTGTCCAACATCATCATCGACATTATGTCCGACATCTTTGAAACCTTGTTCACCATCGTTTTCAACCTCTTCATCAACATCGATGACTTCCTGAATAACCTTGGGCATTCCTTTTAATTTGGATCTACTTCAATTATCCTTCTGGAATCTTTATTCTTTATTCTTTATTCTTCGGGACAGCTTGGCAGCCAGCATATTTTCTGGACTACATTTCAGAAGCATTTTGGATTATAACTTGGATTAATATTATGGATTATTCAAAAGGAGTTCTCCCTGCCGTTGTACTGTAACTTTTTGCTCATAATTTTATTGATCATATTATTTTATTACTTTTCCTGAAGATTAAGTGTAAATGAAACAAATAAAATTAAATATTCCTTTAATAATCTAAATATTTTGTTCGTTTTAGGGTCTTTTCTGGACTTTGAATCGTAACAAAAAAATTAAAGATCACTATAAACATATTAATCCACAATATATCGATCGTTTTAGGATAGGAAACAATTTTGATCAGTTGGAGAGTGGCATTCAGCTACCCCTCTATCGCATGACGCAACTGAAATCTACCGATGGTTAAGAAATGGAAGAAATGTACATAATTTAGACAAAAATCTTCTATAGATATTTTGGTCGTGGTTCGATGGAAGGATGGCTGATCCTCACTATGTGAGTGGTCAATATTGTGTTCAGTTAAAAGAAAACTACTTTCTGGATCGATATTTATGGCCTTATGACGAGTTTCTACTGATTGTAGCAACAAAAAGATAATAGCAATGCGTAAAGTTCTTGCTAGAATCTATTCTTTAAAAAAAAAAAAAATGCGCATAGTGCATTATGGGGAAAAAACTCGAATATTCTCTTTTGTAATGACTGTAAATAAGGCATATATGCATCGCGAAAATATGCAAAAGTAACACAGGTATTAACATTAAAAAAGCTGAAAAATCACTGTTTTTACTTTTACCTCCTGGATGATGCAAACCATTATAGTGTAATCCAATTGTAATTTAAATCATAAGATACAACATTTGGAAAACCCTGTCACTATATGGCCCTATTTAATGTTGATTTCACGCGTAAGATTTAACAGTGTGGTATATTAGACCTGCAGGTTGATCTTAAACCATTACATTACATGGTACATGTAGTATATATAGGCATTTTGTAAATCATAAAAATACCTGTACAAATAGTAGGTCATGAAAAAAGGGTTTGGAAAAGTAATATGTTTTCCACCAGGTGTCCCCTTAAGAAAAGATCTTTGTAGGTGTCCCCTTAAAAAAAGACCCCTCTCCCCCTTTGAAAAATGTTCAGCCACCCCTGCTTTGGTTCTTTATAGTAGTGCCTACTTTGTGTGTGTGTGTGTGTGAGAGAGAGAGAGAGAGAGAGAGAGCGAGAAAGCCTCCATCTTTGTATATGTTGCACTTCCTCCTTTCTTGATTAATGCCTTGGCCTTGAGGTTTCAAGCCTTGGCCTTAGCCTTGGCCTTGAGGATCAAAGCCTTGGCCTTGCTAGTCAATGCCTTGGCCTTGAGGGTTTGGGCCTTCACTACAACACTGCTGTATTACGTTTATCATCATCATCATCATCATCATCATCATCATCATCATCATCCAGTCATCATTATCATTATTATTGTTAATATTATTGTTATTATTATTACTATTATTATAATTAGTAGTAGTAGTAGTAGTAGTAGTAGTAGTAGTAGTAGTAGTATCATTATTATTATTATTATTATTATTATTATTATTATTATTATTATTATTATTATTATTATTAGTATTATTATAATTATTATCAATATTAGTAGTAGTAGTAGTAGCAGTAGTAGTAGTAGTAGTAGTAGTAGTAGTAGTAGTAGTAGTAGTAGTACTATTGTAATCATTATCATCATCATCATCATTCTATCATGAATTCATTTCCTAGGTCTATTATGATTACCTAGATCTTGTATTAGCTACATGATATAGAGTTACTGCACAAAATAACCAAAATATTTTCAAAAATTTACTTGCAAAAATGGCAAAGTTCCATATGCCTTGAAAATGCCTTGATTTTTTTTTTTTGGGGGGGGTGGTATTATCAAGGCTTGGAATCCTCAAGGCCAAGGCCAAGGCATGCCAAAGGCCAAGGCATCCAAGTCCAAGGCCAAGGCATTGAAAAAACAGGCCTTAAGGCGCCTTAAGGCCAAGGCCGAGCATCAAGGCACTACAACACTCATTGATAATTAAATAAATTAAATGAACCAAAAAAGGTTCAGAGAAAATAATAGTGTCGATTGAACAGAGTAGCTCGTTTCCAAGGACTGAATCAACCCGATGATCGGTTTGTGTGTTTAAATTGGTATCTTAAAGGAAACAAAGAATAAAGAGATAGATAAACAGGGATGACAAACAATAAAGAGACTAGAGGGTGAAGGAGGATAGAAAAGAATGACAAAGAAATACATCTTGAATGATTATTATTACATCTATATTGAATTATCAAGGTTTTTTCTTTCAATTAACCCGCATTTATCATTATGTATTTTGTCAATTTAATTTTTTTCCGATAAGATAACATTGTTTAGATGGTGGTTGATGTTTGCCATGGTTATTTCAATAATAAATTTATGTTTTATATTGAAAGATTTAGTACTTCTTTTATTATGGCAGGAGATCAACGGCGCATGTTTTTCTGTGACGCATTCAAGGGAAAGTCTTTCTACAGTGACATAACCACAAGTCCCAAGAAAACACCAATTATTAAGCTAACGCCTTATATAGAAGTCCTTGACATCAGTGGCGGAGGAACTGGATTTAGAGACATTAGTTACTTCAATGGCGTCCTCTATTGGACGAAGGAGAATGATCCAAGTGCTATCGCTGTCATGACTAATTATGATCAAAGCGACAGATCATATGAAATAAGACAAACCAGTCAGACTGTCAGACCCTACCAGTTGCTTATCATTGACGTTGACCCGCAATCTATATGAGAATAAAGCCTGGTTGTCCACTGTTGGTTCGCATGTAGTATAGCCAACTGTGTCAAGTGGGTGACTGGGGAAGGGGCATAGGATGCATATCCCCTCCACGAACAGGATTTTTTTTTTTTTTTTGTTTGTTTGTTTGTTTGTTTTATTTGTTTTTTTGTTTGTTTTTTTGTTTGTTTTGTTTTTTGTTTTGTTTTTGTATTTTGTGCTATCTCATTACCAGTGTAGTAAATTCACGCAAAACCGTTATAACGCAAAACCCGTAATAATTTGACGTCAAAATAGTTAATCGATTACCAGGAGATCACTCTCCGCGCTCCACTGCATGTGCAAGAGAATTTGCACGCAAACCCTATGTGAATGAAGAAGGCATGAACATTCCAAGATGCGTTCTCAATCTTTAATTCACAGGGACGGCTTCAAAAGCCTGTCTTACTTTTTCCTTATGTATATCTTTGTTGTTTTTTTTTCTCTCTATCTTCTTTTAATTTCTTTATGTATTTCTTCGTTTTTCATCTCTCTATCTTCCTTTTTTTTTCCTTATGTAGTTCTTTGTTTTTCTTCTCTCTGGCTTCCTTTTTCTTTATCATGTTTATGTATATCTTTGTGTTTCTTCTCTCTTCTTTTTTTACTTATGTATTCCTTTGTTTATCTTTTCTTTGTCTTCTTTTTCCAACACGATAAAAACTACTAAATAAACTCAAAGGCAATTTCAAAGGCCTATTGTACTGCCCATAGATTTCTTTTTTTTCTTCTGTCTGTCTTTTTTCTTATGTATTTCTTTGTTTTTCTTCTCTCTGTCTTCCTTTTTTCCTTATGTATTTCTTTTTTTTCTTCTTTGTCTTCTTTTTTCCTTATGTATTTCTTTGTTTTTCTTCTCTATATCTTCTTTTTTATTTATGTATGTATTTCTTTGTTTTTCCCCCTCTGTCTTCCTTTTAACCTCATTTATTTCTTTGTTTTTTCTTCTCTCTGTCTCCCTTTTTTACTTATATATTTCTTTGTTTTTATTCTCTCTGTCTTCCTTTTTTCCTTATGTATTCCTTTCTTTTTCTTTTCTTTGTCTTCTTTTTTCCTTATGTATTTCTTTGTTTTTATTCTCTATTCTTCTTTTTTATTTCTTTATGTATCTATTTGTTTTTCTTATCACTGTCTTCCTTTTTTCCTTATGTATTTCTTTGTTTTTCTTCTCTCTGTCTTCCTTTTAAGTATGCATAACCCTTGCGTCAAATACGGGCGAATGACTAATAAGAGACTAGGAAAAATCACTGGACTGTACGACCTTGCTGTGCGGGGCTTACATAACAATCAGCAAATTTAACGCTAAACCGTTATAACGCTTTCGCGTCAGTTTACTACACTGATTATGAAATGTAAAATTGCGATATAAATAAGATAGTGTTGATTTGGCCGTAGTGTAGATTAGTCAGTTTATAATCCAGTTCATGAGAAAATCCCAAATCCTCACAATTTTGTGATAAGAATTGACACCTTTCTCCTTGACGTATGTTGATCATCATTTTAATATCTCTAAATTGCCTGCTAGTGGCACCAGCGTGACATCACTGGCAGTGCATTGTTTTCTTTTCTTTTCTCCTCCCCTTTTTTCCCCTCCAATCAAGCTCAGCGGTCTCTTTCTTTTTCTGTATGTAGCTATTTTCTTTTTATATATTTATTATGTAATAATGTATTAAGTACTAAGGGCACCCTCGCCCCAAGCTTTTGCTTTTAGAGGTGTGTCCTCCAACTATGTATGTATCACATTAGTGTATATTTTGTCATATTTTTTGTTCAAAATATATGTACATTATTTTGCTCATTTATTACTTTGTATATTGAAAAGTTGGAAATAAATGTCTTTAAATTGAAATTGAATTGAAATTGAATTAAATTATATTTCCTATCGATCCAAGACAAAGTAATCGTCTTTACTATGGATTTTGCACATATAGTCACAAATCTGTAAAAAGATTGCTCATCGTACAAAATGTGACACCACAATGAACTGTTTCCTTATTGACAAAAACTATATGATTTCCCCAAAATAGCTGATATGTTACTGAGGCAAAGCCTTATTGACCAATCAGTGCACAGGTGTCCTGCACATATTTAATTCATACACTGTAAAAAATTTGTTAAGTTTCTAAACACTTTTCTGTGACAGATTTAAAACACTGCGACGTGTTTATATATTGTACGGGTTTAAGAGCTAAACCCATGTGTTTAAGAGCTAAACACATGTGCCTATTTTTTTTTTCATCTTTCAGCACGCCTTAGGTGTTTACTAGACATGCTAGATGAACATGTTTACCTTTTAAATGGTTCCAATGTATAGGCTAAACACCAAATGTTTACACCTTAATCATTTAGTGTTTACACCTGTTTAAATACTAAACAGTGTGTGTGATTATGGTGTAAACACCACGTGTTTATATATTGTAGCTAAGTTAAGAGCTAAACACATTATGTGCTTATTTTCATCACGCCTAGGTGTTTATTAGATAAACATGCTTACCTTTTAAATGGTTCTAATGTATAGGCTAAACGCCAAATGTTTACACCATAATCACACACACTGTTTAGTATTTAAACAGCTGTAAACACCAAATGATTAATTTGTAAACATTCGGTGTTTAGCCTATACATTAGAACCATTTAAAAGGTAAACATGTTCATCTAGTAAACACCTAAGGCGTGCTGAAAGATGAAAAAAATAGGCACATGTGTTTAGCTCTTAAACACATGGGTTTAGCTCTTAAACCCGTACAATATATAAACACGTCGCAGTGTTTTAAATCTGTCACAGAAAAGTGTTTAGAAACTAAACAAATTTTTTACAGTGTGTACAATTCCCTTCTAAGCACTCTACTGCGTTCCAATTACCTAGTGAAGTGGTACAGTGCATTACTGCAGTACTGCCAGTATCCGGAAGAAGACAGTTGCAAAAATGATCTAAGAAATGTGGTCTCGGTTTATAAAGACGATTAAAAGAGTGATTATTTGAAAAAGAAACAACTGTTTCCTATCGATGCAAGACAAATTAATTGTCTATACTATGGATCTTGCACATAAATCTGTAAATAAATTGCTCATCGTACAAAATGTGACACCACAATGAACTGAATAATATTTCCTATCGATGCAAGACAAACGAATTGTCTATACTATGGATTTTGTATATACATACAGTCATATATCTGAAAATAAAAATGCTCATCGTACAAATGTGACACCACAATATTTCCTATCGATGCAAGACAAATTAATTGTTTATGTATTTCATATAAACAGTAATCATATCTGCAAATAAATTGTTGTCTGTTCGGGGTAACCTCGTTAGTCATAAGGACCGCTATTCATAAGGACCACTTATTCATAAGAGCGCTATCCATAACGCGTGGTTATGAATAGCGGTTTTGTACGAATAGCGGTCCTTCTGAATAGCGAGCAAACCATAGACAAATTTCCTCGTTATCCATAAGGACATCCATTCATAAGGACCACTATTCATAACTACTCATAAGGACCGCTATTCATAGCGCGTGTTAAATGAATAGCGGTTCTTATGAATAACGAGCCGACCCGGTTCGTTCATGGTACCAGTGTGACACCGGAGTGCAATGGTTAGATAATTTTCTATTTTCCATATTCTATTTTCTATTGATGCCAGATAAATTATTTGTCTATTGACTTTGTGTTATTATAATTTAATCATATCTGTACATAAATTGTCTGCTCATGGTACCAGTGTGACACCTCTGGCAGTGCATTGTTTAGATAAAATTTTGTCCATGGCTTTCATATACGTATGCTTACAGTCGGTACAAAATTGCACCTTTCGTAGAGTACGATTTTAATTGATATGCGTAGAATAAAAGAAGTGTTACAATTACAAGGTTATACACGAACACTTCTCATTTAGCTCTATAAGCCTACTCGAGGAGTAAGGCTGAAAATCGTCTTCGTTTAAGCATTATAGTGGTCTTGTAGTCTACTTCCCCCGTGGAACGTTTGCATGGCCAATTGAAAATTAATGGAATAATAAAGCTCAATCAGAATCATCACCAGAAGAATCTTAAGATTGACAAAAAAACATTGAACTTGAACCAGAAGAACTAACAGGGATCTGTTTGTTTAGTAGGTACTTGATATATTGTTTGTCGAAAAAAAAATCCTCACTCTTTATATATATTATGTATATTCATATACAGGTAACAAAACTGAAGATAAGATCCTTCTTGAGCTGAATTTAATATATCTTACAGTAAGATTATATATTTTAGTTGTTGTCATAGTTTTTAAGCAAGAAAAAAAACCCGTAATTTTACCTCATGTTACCAACGTAAAGATTTCAAGACTTATTTTTCCTTCCTAATGAAGCGTCAAACGCTAAATAATGATTGTAATGCAATAAAATGGGCAGAGTATGTATAGGTTTTCTATATGTATATATTTTAAAGATCCTGAAGCCATGGGAACAAAAGTGATTGAACAAAACCACAGCGAGTTGACAATTGTCTTGAATGGGTAAATACTATAAATTCAAAAAAATATATATTTCTCATTCTTTTCTGTTTGTTCCTGTGCAATATTAAAATTCATTTCAATTGAAACAGAAAGAAGCCAGTGGCATGATCATTTTCGTTGTGCTCGCAGCCAAATGTAGTTCGGATGGGTAGAGAAAAGGTGCCGGAGAACCAGTTTTTCAGTCATTTTATTCATTTTTTCGTTTACTACCATTTTCAAAACAATCTTGTAAGATATATCTTACATGTCATACCCTGCATAGATACTATTCAGATCAAAATGAATCTACCTGATGAGATAATAAACTGAGATCACTGCATTATGTGAACCAGTTATATGATCTTAAAGAAAGTTGTTTTATAAATCGATGGGAATTGCTTTATCTAAAAAAAAAAAAAATTTTAAACCCAAGGCTTGTACAATGCATGTCCCCAAATAATGTTGATCTGGCAATAATATGTTTAAAACAAACGATAAATGAGTTGAATACAATCAGATTTCTTTTTTTTTTTTCTTCTTCTTCTTCTTCTTCTTTTTTTTTTTTTTTTTTTTTTTTTTTTTTTTTTGCCACCTAGAGAGAGAGAGAGAGAGAGAGAGCCAATATCTCTGCGGGGTGGTGTTTGTGTGGCGTGTGCTTATGTGAGTAAACGTGAAGGGGGGAGGTCTGGGGAGCGTTTTATCAAGTGTTTTGTCGGTGATTGTTTTTACCGACAAATTTGCTCTTTGCCAATCAGATGCAAGGATTTCAGTTGCTTATAACAGTTGCCGGTAAAAATCACTGACAAAACACTTGATGAAACGCTCCCCTGAGTGTGCAAATACATGAAATAAGGGAAGAATAGAAAGGGTAGAAAAAGAGCGAAAGTTGAGGGAAGTGTGAGTCTCTCTCTCTCTCTCTCTCTCTCTCTCTCTCTCTCTCTCTCTCTCTCTCTCTGTGTGTGTGTGTGGGGGGGGGGGGGTCTGTGCGTCTTTGCGTCAGAGAGAGAGATATACATGTATATTGGCATGGGAGTTGAGGAGGCGAGATGGGAAGGGAAAACAGAATCATAAAGAAATAAGTGGAGACAATTAAATATACAGTATAGACAATAAGAGAGTTGGTGGTAAGGATACATTTAGAATTATGAAAATACGCCTTGCTTGAAATCATACGATATGAATGATATTGGTACATTTACTGTAATGCAAAGTATTGCTAGTTTGCAGGCACAAACCCTGGTCAGTCGTAAAAGAGAGAGTCTGCGCTGTAAGACTACAATAGGCCATGTACTGTAGCTGCTCCTATATTGACACGACAAGTAGCTGGATTAGGCTCCTCTCAAGACAATGATTTTCTGATAAAGTGTCAAATTAGGGTCTGTGCTTGCAGACTACAGTATTGCCGTGATCGTGGACATGATTGCCCATTACAGAAAACACATTAAAAATAATCGTTTATCTTCTTCACTCTTTTATTTGTAATGCTGGCAAAAAGTGCCCAAAATGACGGTAGTTTTGGATGCTATCAATATTGGATATTTTACGACTGTGAGATATACTAGAATACTGAGATACACAAAATTCTTATCCTTAAAGGTAGTGTTTAGTTTTGGTACTCCCTCAAAAACTTTTCGTCAGATTTTTTTGATTTTTGCTGATAAATAGCAAGATACTAGCAATACTAAGATGCTGTGAAGATTTCACCTCCTAAAGTGAAATATTTTACAAATGAGAGGTAAAAAATAATTTATATACCGGGCCAGGGATATTTATAAACTCCCAACAACGGCAGCTTGCACGGCCTATAACGCGTGCACTGTGTGTGGAATATACAGTATATGTATATTCCACACACAGTGCACGCATGCTATCTCCACGCGAAGCCCCGAGATTGTTGCATGGGGATCCATCGGGGTGGAAAGGTCCTAGCGTAGGGCAGTATTTTACGTGATCCAGCGTTCCTAGATATTTACACTAAAATTCACCGGAAATCATTGATGGAATACCACATGATCTTGAACAAACCTATTTTGATACAAGGAGAACGACATGAGACTATACTGAACACGTTTCTTTCCAATTTCCTTTTTGCTACCAAAACTGTCCATGAGCTTTAATCAGATTTTCTTAAAATTTTCAGTAATCCTTTTTTTCTCATTTTCTAACTTTATAAATGCAAAATCGATTCAAGGGTGGGCTTTCCCTTTACAAGTCATTGTGTGCATTTCACATAATTTTGATATCAAAATTTGTTCACTTGAAACCGCAGGCGTATATTTGCCTATACACTGGGAGATAAATGGGTTCAAAGAGCTTACTTTGAAAGCATATACTAGTCCATTATGCCATGAATATTGAATCGTGCGTATTTACCAGGAGCATGGGTTGCTAGAATACTGCACAGCCAAACAGCAGCATCCGCTAATCATGCATGGGGACAAAGAGAACCTGTCAGCAAATACAAAAATTACACTTCGACATCAGAATGCAAGTAATAATACAATATATTTTCAAAAGCATATATTGTCTCCTGTGGAAATCATTGAACGGACATGTTCATATGTCTAGATCATGAATCAAACATGAGGCTGTAGCTTACACATTTTTATTATTATATATATATATATATATAAATATATATATATATATATATATATATATATATATATATATATATATATATATATATATATATATATATATATATATATATTGTAAAAGATCTTTTCAAATTCGATTTTAAACAAGAGAAATTGAATTTTCAATGTAGCGTAAACGACTAGTGGAATTCTTTTTAACAGATATTCTTACTAATTCCATGTGATGAATTATTTTTTTGTCTGTTGAAAAGGATATTCTTTACTTATATGCATAACATTATACCATAATGTCAACGGAAGAGATGCAATCGCTTGGAAAATATGATGTAACAATACACAGTGGATTGATTCATGCCTTTCAAACCAATGGTCAAAAGTTCTAGAAACGAACAACAAACAGATTAGCAATTTTGTTTTAATAAAAGACTACGTCACGTTCATGTCATCATCAATCAAACATAATTAGAACATTGCTCTTGGTTAGAACATGACTGTGTAATTGTTCTTTTCTCTTCAAAAGCATAATTTCTTTTGTAAGGAAAATGTGCACAAGTTTAAATGCACGACATTCTGTTTCTTCTAATCTTGATCTCATCAATTCTACTTCCAAGCTTCTTTATTTGCTAAATGGGGTTCTAAGTCGAAAAGCCCCTCTTTTAATAGGTTCC
Source organism: Heliocidaris tuberculata (assembly GCA_025618425.1). NCBI lineage: Eukaryota > Metazoa > Echinodermata > Echinoidea > Camarodonta > Echinometridae > Heliocidaris > Heliocidaris tuberculata. The sequence continues at coordinate 44,740,045 of CM046836.1, forward strand.
CCCACATATACTCAATGAGTTTACTATAACTACTGGAAAATACTTACTATACTAAGCTGTTATTATATATGTATTACTATTTGTATTATGTCATTTGATTTATATGCTTATATTTTGTTTCTCGTTGTTATATGAGAACTGAACGTGGAAATAATGTTTAAAAAATCAAATAAAACCCCCCAAAAATTATTTTTATGATTGGGTCGCTAGCA